>JAKCPI010008380.1:0-41971 GCA_023213315.1 Euborellia annulipes
ATTGGGGCATCGAGCTATAATTTTTTTAATGACTTATTAAAAAATTATCGTAATTAATTTTTTGGTTATCAAGCAAATACAAAAAAACAATCTGTCCCAATAATCTTTAATTTTTTTTAAATTTAAAAATGAATTTATTGTTATTATTAATCACATATTAATTAAGAAATTTTTAAAATAAGCTTGTTAGATGATTTATTTAAAAATCAACTGCAAATTAGTTCAGCATTCTTGCAATAGATGGCAGGCTAGTCTAACAGCTGATCCCCTTTTGGCCTATATCTGGCCTATATTTATATATTTTTATGCTTTTATAAAAGATACATAATATATAATAACATTTATAAAGTATTTATTCTTAAAAGATCAATGAAAATCAACCAAATGCATTAAATATTATTAGCTACCATTTTGACATCTCTTGGCAAATTTTTGAATTACTTGATAATTGGACATACTTTTTATGACACACAACGCCATCTTAGCGGGAAAAACATGCGTAACTACTTCGTTTCCGTAGCCCCTTAAACCACAAGTATTTTCTTATGTGGTATTTTTGTATTCAGAAAGAAGAAAACTGAAAGGGGCGAAATACCCATTGATATATTTGAGAGGGCATATAAAGAAATTAAAGATGACCGGATGTCTATCAGGGAAGCAGCAAAAATATTTGCAATAGATAAAATGACGCTTTATAGGTATAAAGTTATTAAAATGCTAAACATCGACAAATATTAAATGATGATTTGGAAAACGAGCTTAGTAACTATATCTTAACAAGTGCTAAAATTTACTACCGATTAACTCCTAAAAATGTAGGGGAACTGGCCTATGAATTAGCACTAGCGAATCAAGTAAAATTGCCAGATACCTGGATGAATGCCAAAATGGCAACTTCAGAATGGTTTAATAAGTTTTTAAAAAAGCATCCCAATCTTTCTTTAAGAAAGCCAGAAGCAACAAGCCTTATTCGGGCAACTAGTTTTAATCAGCACAACGTTGGAAGTTTTTTTGGAGACATGTTTATGAAAAACATAAGTTTCAAAGCAATATACATTTTAAAACAATAAAACCGTTTCAAAATACATGTTTTGGTTTCTATTATCCTGAATTCTGGCACCGTACCAGCTGCTCAAATGCTGTATCAATTTGACCCAGACTGGGTTAAATTGATACATCTGGCAAAGTTTACAAAATATTTTTTTAGAGACCACAAATTTATTTTTATAAAGCTTCTAACTGTACCAAACTGATAGCCAAATAGTTATAGTATTTTATTATTTGGTTCAGTACAGTTATAGAGAAAAAATACAAAAACCAGAAAGTAAAAAGCGTATCAACTATACCCGGTCTCCCCTACATTAAAATTAGCACGAAACACACCTCCAATGCCATCACAATTAACAATATCTTTGATGAGGACGAGCACTAACATCAGCACATGCTGGTATCGAAAAGATGTTAAATCTGATAGAATCCTAAATTTTTTTATCGAACCACCCCCTTAGTCCATAAAAGAAATTTAATACTCGGACTTTTGCATCGGCCAAATGAATTATCACGTCCACACTTCCAATGTAAGAATGATATTATTATAAAAAAACATTTTATATAAAAATAATTACCCAAAGTCTTTTGTTGACAAAGTGTTTTTAATGTTTTATTGTATATCACAAAATCAACAAAATTCCATCATTGTAAATGTGTGTTATAAGAGCCTCACTTACATCCCAGGCTTATCTGAAGGTATACATAGGTCTATATATATCAAATGCTTTGAAAAAAAAATAGTGCCCTATATAAAAATATCGCAAAAACCCATTTATACGTTGTCCATGTTTTATAACAACAAGGATAAAACACCTTTACTTATGAGATCCAATGTGGTTTATGCGATAACATGGGGAGATTTTGGGAAAAAATAAACATCTCAGTACCTAACGAAGAGGGTATACCAACATCAGTATAATATCAGAAAAAACAAAGAACACCTCTCACTCCCAAACATTGGGAACCGGGTTATTGGCAATTTGCGCCAGCTACCGGTACAAGGGTATGGTGCGTGCCTCCGTGCACGATGCACCAGGGGTAAACAACGGGGAAATGTTTTTTTTTTTTTGTAGGCTATTGAGGGTTTTTATGCCATAATTTTTCCTCAAATAAAAAAAAAAAATTAAATATAAGGCCTTTTCTTATTTATTAATGTCATTTTGCTGATATTGTCTTTTCTGAAAATCTGACATTCAAAATATATACCAGGGGTCCCATCATCCCCTGCCCAGGCATTCTTATTTAAGTCATTTGGTATCTATCTGGGGTCGGAACCCGCGACTCTTGGTACACGAGGCTAGCACGCTAATCCCTACTCCAAGCCCGAGGACTTATTCCCATTTTATTTACTGTGGTGTATTTCTTTCTCAGGTTTGTGGGAATTTTCTTTAAAGTTCAAATTTTTACCCTAACAACCATTTTTTTTTGCAATTTTTATTTATTTACCCTAAATTGAATTGAATTTCTTAATATTTCTCCGTAGCTTATTAATTTTCCGCAAAATCTAATAATTATTAGCTATACAGTAAGTAAAAAGGGAGTAGGGGAGGAGGGGATACTTAATAATGGCTCTCTCGGTTGTTTTCTCTCTGTTCCATTCACCCTCTCTCGCTCTCTCATCGAGGTCCAAATTCCCTTCTCCTCTCCTTTTGCACGTCTGTCCCAGAAATGCGTGCAACCAAACAAAAGCCAGGAGATTCTCCACGCTCAAATATCCCAACCATGTGTGGTATCCAGGAGAGAGCCGATATCTCTCCCCATCCACCCTCTCTCTATCGCTCTCCATTTAGATAGAGAGAGATAAATTCTAGGGGAAAAAAAAAATATTAGAAACAATTTGTTGGCTATCAGCAAGTAATTTATTAATTAAATTAAGAAATTATTCTTTGATTTTATAGATTTCGTCTCTTTGATCACGCAAGACTTTCTATTTCAATTTATATTATTAAAAATAGCACGAGCAGGTCTTTTTAATAGCTAAATTAAAATTATAACTTGTCATAACGAATGATTGACTTAGTGAAGTGGAAGAGGGGAAAAGTAGGGTTGCTGGGATTCTAGACTATAAAGCCCCGTTCACACTACCTTAATATGCTATTTTATTTTTATTTATAAACAAGGGATGTTCTGGAACCATGATCCCTGTAACATATTTGTCAACACTAAGTCTGAACGCATACCAATTGAGCAAAACGTTTTCGGGCAAAACGTTTTGTACAAGACCAAAACGTTTTGCTCAATGCCAACGCACACCGTTTGAGCTCAATGTCAAAACATTTTGTTCAATGATGTCGAATTGTGTTTTGCCTCTTCGGTGTGCGGTGACCCATAGAAAAGCAGTGAAAAAACAGTTTTAGGCATGATTAGTCAAAAAGGTTTTGTTCGAAAACGTTTTTACTCGATTGATGTGAGTTTGGCCTAAGAGGTTAAATACAAATACACAGTTCTCCATTCTCTTTCCCCGACTATAGTTCAAACTATTACAATCAGGCAACAATCAGAACAGTTGTTGCGACAAAAAAGAAGAATGACTAGATAATAACTATCACAGTTAGGGGGACAAGAAAAAATGTCTAGACATAAAATTTTTCACAGTTAAATTGCCAAAGAGTAAGTTTAATAAATAGAATATGAGTGGACATTATCACAGTTGGTCTGACAGAGCGTTTTAGTTGAGTAGCGAATAATTTAAATAGTAACTAAACGTGTCTGAACACCAAAAATTTAGTCGAGTAGATTAGTAAATCATCCCCAACTACATCCAGTAGCAAGAATTGTTTGTGATTTTGCAATTGCCGGAATTGCACTTCTTAAATGGGTATCTTTACACTGTAAATTCATTAACAGAAAATTTACACAATTTTTGGAAATTTTCAAACTATCGAAGTATGTTTTGGCATTATCTAATGCTAATAATTCCTTCGTAGCTCCTAGCTCAACTCTTCTATTAATCCATTTTCGTACCCATAACCTCTTTTTATTCATTTTTACTCGGGCTAACGTAGTATAAAAGTTAAGAGAGCTTTTGAAACTATTAATAGAAAAAATGCGCTTTTAAAAGGTGGAGGTCTTAAAATGGTTCGAAGTGAATTGTAAAATTTGAAAACAGCTCTTCCAAGCATAGTTGGGTGGAATATGGAGTAGACCAGCACAATGGATTGTTTTGACCCCAATTTTGTTTAAATTTTGGGTCATTAAGTCTCGGGACTAGCCAGTAAAGAAATTTGGACTTTATTAATCAACATTATCACCTTCCATAGCGATACAAATCATTCCAACGTTTTTCTAAACTTTCTAAATTTTTACTAGGATAATGGATGAATGTATAATTAACAACGAGGAAAGAAAAAGGCAGTTGAAAGCAAATAAATAAAAAAAAATATTCTTCTTATTCCGCTTTATTTAATACAAATGTCGACGTTTTGGCCTATTCTTTCGGTCTTCATCAGGAAATGTGCTGTGTTTGCCTTGAGATTTTGGTAACTCCTGACAGAGGTGCGAACTTTCGTCGGATATCATGACTTCGTGGTTCAAGAGTTACATTTGTATTAAATAAAGCGGAAAAAGAAGAATATTTTTCCTTGTTTGCTTTCGGCTGCATTATAATATCTATTGAGGGTCCAGGCATTTCTATTTAAGCCATTTGGAACCCAAAAAAATGGGGATTCTCTCAGCCCCGGCGTGTAGCCTACTCCTTTCGAAGAATGCATCACTGACTTGAGAGAGGAAACCTTCCCATGGGACGGGATGTCACAGCAACTCCATCTACTCAAGGAGTTGCCTAAGGCCTCAAAAATCCCATTTTTGAAAAATATGTAAAAGCATAAAGTGCAAAGATATAATTAATTTTGCAAACTTAAAAACAAGATCCGTGAAAAGATTTTATTTTTTTTTTTTCGTAACCTGTGTGTTGAAGTGATAGGCCTATTGAAATTAAAACGAGATGAGAAAGTACAAAAAAAGATATCGATAGTTTTTTTTTTTTTTTTTTTTTTTTTCCTTTTTTCTCTCACTCCCCTCTCCACTCTTTTTTAAGGTTTGGGTGGTGAATTGAAATAGAATCATTGTATATTAATAGCAAATGAATGCTTTTGTTGTTGTCGTCACGCAACTTGATTTCCTTTTTGGGTTTTAACAAAAAAAAAAAAAAAATTATTTATTTATTCAAGTAATAATAACACTTTAAATTTAATTATTTTTATTCATTTAAACTCAGAATTCAATATCCTAAAGGGATTAAGAGAGGCGTAAAAGGGAGAGAGAGAAGAGATTAAATTGTGACAACAATAAAGTTTTCTCTTCTGATAGGCTTACCGATCCCTTCCTTTTATTACGAAATAATTTTTAGACACGGTAATCTTTTAACCGGCGATTTATTTATATATAACTTTTTTTTTTTTAAACGGAAATAAACGTTTTAATAGGTTTTATAGGTCAATCAAGATAACAAGACAAAATTGGAATGCAGAAAACGATGCAGACTAATAACGATCTTAAATCTAAGATGAATATTTAATCAATTAATTTAAATATATAACAACCAAAAAAAAGGTAACGAAGTTTCAAAACTCTCCTAGATAGTTGGGAAGTTTTGCAACTTTATGGTATATTTTTTACCTCTCATTTTCTCTCTTTCTCCCAAGTTTATTTTTTTGTTCTTGAATCTATATATATAATTCACTAATGTCCGTCTGTCTGTCTGTCTGTCACGCTCTATTTAGACAACTTCCCGTTGGAATTTTGAAATGAAATTTTATATGCATAAAGAGGACCTTCACGGGATTACAGGAAAATTATTTTCATCCCGAAATTCCAATAACTTTTTGAGTTATTAATTTTTAAAGTTACGATTTCTCCCATAGAAAATGTATAGAGAAATATTTATATATTCTTTTCATTTCTGTATTCCATGAATGTAAACAAATCGTCAAGCAGGCACTGGATTGGAATCGTATAATAATAATAATTTTTTTTGTTCTCGGGGCTTGGTGTAGAGGTTAGCGTGCTAACCTCGTATACAAAAAGTCGCGGGTTCGGATCCCAGGCAGTTCGATGATTTTATTTAAGCCATTTGGATACGGGGGGGCCCCCCGCCCGGGGGGGGGGGGGGGGGGGCATATGACTTAAATAAGAATGCCTGGACCCCAAATAATATATATTCATAACGGTTATCGTCAAAGTCTTAAATGGCCTAAATTGCTGACAAGACTGTATGAATGTGAATGTGAATGAGAAAAAAGTGTGAATGAGAAAAAAGTGTGAATGTTTAAAAAAAAAAAAAAATTTTTCATAATTAAGAAGAAAAGGCGAGGGTCCGCCGCAGGCGAAGCCCCCCGGGCTTCGCGGCTAGAATTACATAATTCTGTTATATAAAAAAATTAAATTTTTTTTGTGAAATATTTTAATTTAGATATTTGAGAATATAAGATTAAAATAAAAAAAAATATATTGGGGTGATTAGACGCTCAGGGGCCAGAACTCAGGGGCCCAGAGCTCAGGGGCCCACACCTTGTGGGTACGTGGATGGCGACCACGAGCTGTCCTAGCTGGGACTGGCAGTACTTCTGTTCTTTGCATGTCAGTCTCTCCCCTTCTATATTTTCAACAGGCGTCAGACCGTGCGACGGTCCGGCCTGTTCTTCTCTTCCTCGGTCGCAAAAAATCATGAATGCCATTTGGTATCCAAATGGCGTAAATAAAATCATCGGACTGCCTGGGGTCCGAACCCGCGACGTTCGCTATAGAAGGCACGCTACCAACCAGACCAAGCCCGGAGGCTTTCTCTTATCTTCATTAGTTTGGTAAAGGGAAATAGGAGGGGGGTTATCAGTCCAATTTAAAAAAAAAAAGAAAGTGTATAACTTGTTTCTCAAACAATTGACTGTTTCGATTGCTAATATTGCAAGTCTTCTTTAATATGGAGATGTTTTCTAAACATCTTTTATAATTTAGCCTTTTAGCATCATACATGATGACGGTCAAATATAAAGAAAAAATCAATATCATTTTTCAAATTCTTTAACAAATAGAGCCGGAGAGACGGACAGACACACTCCGCTATTATATAAAAGACAGTGTGTCTGTAGGCTGCGTAACGCAAGACTTTAAAATACTCGATGAAGTTTTTATTAATAGTTAGAGAATTTTGACTTTAGGCTTATCTGTAATTCGGATAAGAAGTCGGAAGCCGAGGGCGAGGGGGACATTTCCGGGATGGATATCATTTAAATAAGAAATTGAATATTTCCGGGACGAATATGCACATAATTTTTTTGTAGAGTTCATATTGTTAGGAGTAGAGAACCCTCCTCTTTATAGGATGGAAAGTGTAATATAAAAACATGAAAAATAACATTCTTTCAGAATGCGATTCCGCCCTATCCCCCTTCTAAAATTTCGTTTATTTTTACAACGCTTTTTTTTTAAATTAAAATAGTCTTGAATATGAAAAATAAAAACATTATAAAATTTAAGGTGCGCGTCTCGAAAAACGATTAGAACACTATAGACTACCGAGTTACTCGAGGCGGCAAGAGATGGCGTTAGTTTTCTCCATAGGAATACAAGGGATTTATTCAATTTCATTCTAGAGCTTCCAGCTAATTAATTAAAGGCAAAAAATTAATTATTCTTTAACACAGTGATTACTAATTTAATTATCTACAACTTATAGAGCTCCTTTTTTTTAAATATCTTTTATTTAATGCGATTAATCTACAAAAAAAAATTTTTTTTGAAAATCAAAAAAAAAAGGGCTTCTATAAGTTGTAGATATTTTAAATAGCTTTAATTAAAAAAAAAAAAAAAATTGAGGTCGATAGCTTCAAAATTGTGGCCGCTGGAAACTCCCAAAATTTGCACCCCGAGAAGCACACCTTAAAGAGAAGTTTTATTCTAAAAATTCTGGTGTGACTGGCGCACAGCACACAACTTTCTCTTACCCTTTGGTGTGATCAACACTGTGCCCAACTTTCTCTTACCGATGGGGGGGCCAAAAGTTTTATGAACCCCCCCCTCTCCAAGAAACTTAAAGTGGACAAATTTTAAAGAGAAATAAAAACAAATAAAATAAAATTTTGTTTTCTTGAAACAAAAAATAATTTTAATACAAAATTCGTAAATATTAGAGATTTTTTCAATTATTTATAAGTTTTTTTTTTTTAGATTTTAGAATTTTTTGTGAGTTAATAAAATAATTATTTAAAAAAAAAATCATTAAGGAAAACAATAGGTATTTTTTTGTTTTGGAGAAGGCTTTGGGGGGGCCCGGCCCCCTTGGCCCCCCTGAATACGCCACTGATCCTAAATAAATACAAAATTTCATAAGAATTGGAAAAAAAATTTTAAAAGTTCCAAAGGGGACCCCCTTTTGAATCGAAATTAACATACAAATCCCTATAGGAAATTAACATTGGGCCTATGGAAGGATAAGGCGGAAAGTGAATTTGCAAAATCTGAAATCTTTCCTATGAAGTACAAGAGTAAAGTGTGTTGCAAAATACTTCAAGGGCAAAATGAGAATATACATTTTAAAGAGCATGTAAAAAATAATTGATTTTTGAATTTTAAACAATTTTGGTGCAGAGAATTTTAAGAAAATGAAAAAAACTGAAAAAGTAGGCCTACATCAGTAACATTTATTTATACTATTTGGTATGGAAATGGGGTGGGTTTTTCTTCAGAATATTATTTTTCTAAATACAAAGAATGTGAACTCAAAATGGGAGACATTTCTAGTTCTTGATTATTTAGCAACATGGAGCTTCATCTTATCAAAGATTTAGTCAATATCGTAGTATTAATTTACTTGTGAATGGCGGACAACAAGTTTAATATAATTAGAGCTATAAGTGTGACAACACAGATTGATAATATTATGACACTACTGTTGTACGACGTATGAGATGATTATATTAATAAATATACCGAAATATTGTATTTTCGCAATGAATAAACCTCAATTTAATATTTTGATAAGACCTATAACTAGATAGTTATTTATAAATGTGAGTTTTGTCTACAAATAAATAATAATTATTTATCCGTGTTTATTTTTGATATAGGTGAAAAGATAAATGACGGATGATTGATGATGATTAGATAGCAGCAGCAGGGTGTCTAATAATAACTTGAGCAAATAAATATATAATAAAAAAAAATCGCCCTACCATCTACGAGGGGGGTGGGGGGGGGGGGGTTAATATTTTTTTTTTGTTTGAGTGACAAGTGCAAAATGACTGACGCAGTTTTATAAAAAGCCAGCAGCAGCAGCAGCAACGTTGGCGTTTAAAAGTCTAATGGAATTATATAAAGAGATAGGCTATAAGAAATTTATAGGGAATAAAGAGGAGATAGGTGGGGGGGTGAGAGGGAGGGGGAGGGATGGGAAGGAGAATTGACAAATCCCCTGAGTGGACACCTGTCCGTCAATATCAACGAATTGAACAAAAAAAAAAGAATTAATTTTTCAAATTCTTTTTTTTTTTTGACAACAAAGCCCTTTGGGATTAATAAATGTTAATAAAAATAAATAATAATCAATTTTAATTTTGAATATATATATAAAAACTAGTCGCAAAGCCCGCATTCGGCGGGCAAGTTTATTGCCAATTTAGGGTATATCTTGTTGCAATGTGAGTGTTCATATTAGGGTTGGTAGATTCAGAATTGAATTTTGGATTCGTCGATTTTAAAATCGAAACCAAATAATCGACTTTGAAAAAAGTCGATTATTGCTTAAAAATAATCGATTTTCCATGGACCCCCAATATGTAATTGGACCCTGTTATGCATTAGTGGGTCAAGCGCCAAAAAATTATAAAATTGAGTTAATCACGGAATATTGTTTCAAATGCTATAATTAATAGTATTTTTTTATGAAATATGTCTTTAAAAAAATTTATATTTAATGTTACTTGCACAATTGACAAAAAAAATTATATATAATCCAATGAAAACAAAAAACTTTAATGTTAATTTTGTCAAAACTCGGGAGCTGGCGCTTGACACACTATTGCGTAACAGGGTCCAATAATAACGGATATCGTCCAAGTCTTAAATGGCCTGAGTTGCCGAAAAGACTGTCTTAATGTGTGTGTGAGTGTGAGTGTGAATGAGAAAAAAGTGTGAGTGTTAATGGAGCTTAACTAGCTCTTGTCCGGCAATAAATAAATTATTCTATTCTATATTAATATAATCAAACAGCTGGTATCTCTAAAGAATTTTATCAGCGACAGATAATCTCCTGATCAACCACCAATTCTCATTTACCCTCCCCCTTTTTAAAAATAAATATCCTATTGTGAATTCAAAATTACAACGTTGAATGAATAAATAAAGAAGGTTGAAATCCTGATTGGTTAGAAACATACATTGAGTATTCAAAAACGTTGACAAGAAGAATTAAAGAATAATCTCTCTATTTGTTGGCTGGCTGCCTTCCTTCACTTCCTTTCATCATCATTCTAAAAAGAATATTAAATATTAAATCACTCCCAAATGTGCGTGCATCGCGTGCAACGCACACACACACACACACACACGAGAGGA
The DNA here is from genome assembly GCA_023213315.1 of Euborellia annulipes. NCBI lineage: Eukaryota > Metazoa > Arthropoda > Insecta > Dermaptera > Anisolabididae > Euborellia > Euborellia annulipes. The sequence continues at coordinate 10,600 of JAKCPI010008380.1, forward strand.
GAGAGAGCTGGATGTTTTTTTTTTTAAATAGGTCATAAATTTAATTTTGAAGTTGAAATAAAATTGGTTATTTTACCTTAGGGAATTTAATAAATGGAATGAATACGTAACATTTTCATAATAAGATTAATAATTAATGTGACATCTACATAAATTCTTTTTGTAATCTTCATTGAAATTAATTTGACTATACTGAAGATGATCGAAACATCGGTTTCAATTAAATATAGGCTGAGGCTGCATCGGTCTGTGTCCTCACTCATTAGCCATGCACTTAGGACCGGTTGTTTCACTTCTAATCAATTAGCAAATTTATTCGACAGATAGCAAATCGTCGATATAGTAAACAAGAACACGCTTAACCTTCGAGTTGAATTTTTTCACATATAATCAGAGGTATAAGGAAAGTTTTGTGAAGTTAGGCAGCGTACAAGTAATACGTAACGCAATTTGGGGTGAAGGGGGAGACTCATACAACTTTACTATGCGTTACAAGGGGGGAGGTTGAACAACACGTTACGTAAATGGTATTTTAACGACTTTCCGGTATTTGCGCAACATAATTGTGACTTTTAGATAAAAATTGCCACTTGAGCGTTATAACGTTTACGTTACGTTACGTTACGTTACGTCTAGGGGGAGGGTCTTGAAAAATGTTACGGCGCGTTACATGGGGGGGGGGGGAGAGGGTCTAAAATCTTCAAAAGTTGCGTTACGTAATACTTGTACGCTCCCTTAGCAACTAAATAAAACCATAATTTTTTAAAATTATTAAAAATTACAATAAACAAGGCTTGTGTTTCTAATTTCATCCCTTAGTTAAGCCTTATACAGGATAAGGAAGGAAGCAGGAGCAGCGAAAAATTAAAACCTCCGATTTTATTACAATTAACGAGACATTTCGAGAAAACTTTATTTTCTCCATCATCATTCTCACTGAACAAGTCAGTGAATAGTTCACCCATAAAGAAAATACATAATAAATGTATTGTACCATTTTAACAACTCCGGGGCAGATACAAAGACTGATGATGAGAAAATAAAGTTTTCTCGAAACGTCTCGTTAATTGTAATAAAATCGGAGACTTTAATTTTTGGCTACCAAATGGCTCAAATAGAAATGCCTGGACCCCCAATATGTATATTAATCAATAACGGGTATCGTTTAAAGTCTTATATGGCCTAAGTTACCGAAAAGACTCTGTGTATGTGTGTGTGAATGTGAGTGTAAGTGGGGAAAAAAGTGTGAGTGTTTAAAAAAAAAGTCTTAGCTAACTAATCACAGTCTGGGCTCTTTTTTTAATCATATGATTAGATTAATTAGTCCGACTCGAAAGTCAAATTCTGATGATTATTTATATCTCAAATACCAGTCAAAAACCAAAAAATTCAATAGATGACTTACTGATTGTAGATTTGAACAAGAATTTGAAGTTACACTTTTATAGCTCTGTAGTAAAATTCCGATCATTGTAATTGAAATTTCTTTCATTTTTTTTACCTTTAAATCGGTTCGTATACGGTTATTTTTTTTTTCGACTTATATTACAAATTGTTGATACTATTGTCTCAGAATGGAGAACCTTATTGTTGTTGTTGTTATGAGAGGCAAACACAAACAAACAATTGCATTGTAAACTTAACAGATAAGATAAACAAACAGGTCATCTATCTATCCATCTATTCTGAGAGATATTGAATAGCCAATAGAACAGATAGAGATCTTAAATTCCAACCTGAGATATAATAGAATAAATGGATAAATTGGAGATTAAAAAATCTGGTGTGACTGGCACACAGCACACAACTTTCTCTTACCTTCAGTAATCGAAAGTTGTGTTCTGTGTTTGTCACACCAGATTTTTTGTGTCGGCATGTATTTAGTTTCCGAAAGTAGGGTACAATCGAATTCAGATGTAAAATTTATAAGTATGAGAAAATATTTATATTTTGTTACCATGGCAAGCATGTTTCCTATCTTTTCTATGAAGTACAAGAGTAAAGTGGTCTTCAGAAGATTTCAATGGCAAAATGAGAATACATTTTAAAGAGCATCTAAAAAATAATTGATTGAAATAATTGATGAATTTAAAAAAAAATCGTTCATAGAGGTGGATTTGAACTCACGATTATAAGCTTTACTGCTTTATCCCCTTGGCTAATCGCTTCCTCTGTTGTTTATTGGCTAGTAAATATATACAAAGTGATTGGTATATGATATGAATCGCTTACTGCAGAAAGGCAACTAGTTCATTTTCAGTTTTTTGATGAAAATTGTTTTAAATAGGTCAACACAACGTTTACCGCATAAAAGGTGTTTGTCCACCAAATAGTGAGGGTTCAGTTTTCATAATTCATCACTTAAAATACTCTAATTGTTTTTAATCAGTTTTCGCCTAATTAATAAAATATTATTTTTTAAATAATCAATTAAGAAATATTTTTTACCTAAAATTTAGTAAAAATATTTCTTAATATAACTATAATTAGTTTTCTTAAGTTAATTTTGTAATAAATTGCTGGGAAAGAATAAAGTATCATTCAAGTAAAAAATATTGTTTGGGATTGTATTGACAGGATGCAGGGGCGCCGGAACGAATTTGAATCAGGGGGGGGGGGGGCAAAAAAATTTTTTTAGAAAATTAAAATAATTTAATATGTTCAAATAGTATAAAACAAAAACAAATCTACTATAAAACTTTAAAAATTTTAAATAAAATCACAATTTTAATAAAATTAAAATTTTAAAAAATTTGCTAGTGATTTTATCAAAAATTTTTGGAAAAAATTGAATTTCTTACTCTTTTAATTTTTTTTAATTTAGAAGATTTTATTTTTCAAAAGTAAAAATATATCATTTTTAAAAATAAATGAAATAAAAGAAGACATATTGCCCTCTGCCCCCTCTATAGGATGCCAGGGGGGGCGATGTACCCTTGCCCCCCCCAGTTCCGGCGCCTATGACAGGATGCAAGAGATAAAATAAAAATGTATATTTATTATGTTAAATCTTTGTACAAAAAAAAATGTATTTATTTTAAGGTTCTGAAGATGGCGAAAGTGAACGGCCCGCATTGTAAACCAACCTAATAATAACAACCTGTTAATAAAATTCAAAAAATTTTATTAATAATTTGAAAACCTACCACCTAAATTCAACCAAGAGAGCCGAGAAAGGAATATCTTGAATTGAAGATTAAGATTGTTTACAACGTCGACATACTTATATACCAAATAACAGAGATGGAGGATTACGTCATTCCAGTCAAGTTTCAGTGTGTGAACATACTCTACTTAAAATTGTAATTTCAAAATGTTTTTTTGTCGTAAATATTTGTAAATTTTGTAGATAAATGCATTGTAGATATCATTTACAAGGGAATTTAGTATTTCAAAACACAGTAAAATTAAGATTTTTTTTTCAGTGTACATATTGTATATGTAATAACCTATGTAGTTTTCAATATTATATGTTAATTAATTAAATAAATAAATTCTATAATAAACTTTTGATTACCAAATGGTATAAATAAATATGCTTTGACCACAATATATATCATAGTTTAATAATAAGATTCGTTTAAAGTATAAAAGGCCTAAGATGCCGAAAAGAAGAAAAATACTAAATACTACTGGAATCGATACCACATCCCTGACCACAACCTGTCAGGTCTGACACTAATGACAGAAGAGAGAAGAGACATTGTTAGCAGAACTCATATGGGTCACTTGAAATTTTCAAATGGCTAACTTAGGGTTCACTGAGTCAAGGGTTGCCAATTAATGGTCTATAGACAATCAAAAATAAAAAGGAATAATTTCTCCTCTCATATAAAAAATAGACCTCACTGAGGTGCCGATAGTTTGATAATTAAATGCATGAATAAAAAACAACCTTTATTTTATTATTATTTTATGCAAAATTGCATCTGATATAGAAAAAAAAAAAAATAACATTTTGTTAAGTATTTCAATTAATATCAATTATTATTACGTAATAACAAAACAGGCGGGGCTCTAATCTCTTATCTTATCTAATAGAACGATCTTAAACGGGGGTGGGAGGGGAAGGAAATTATTTTAATGAAAATTTTTCCGGCTTTTTCTCGAAAGAATATTTTTATTTTTTTTTTTTTTTACGATATACAAAAGATTAAAAAGCATTTTTTTTTTATTAAATAACCTTTAAAAAAAAAGTCCATCAAATTTCGACGTCTTTCTATTCAAAATTCGACAATGTTCAATTTTCTTTAAAAAGAAATAAAATTTTTATTTTTTTAATATTTTGTTATTAAAAATGAAAAATACAGGTAAATAGCCTATGGAGAGGCTATTCAGATATTAAAGAAATAAATTTTTAACTATTTTAGACCACTAGTCAACAATGGTAAGGAAATCGAAACTCCACTCTCGCTCTTCTACAGGTACAGTGGGTTAAGATGATTTAAAAAAATGCCTTAAAATATGGGTATACCGCTAAAATTAAGAAATAGGTTAAATAAATCCGGGATTAAATTTAACTATGAATTAGGGTCCGACCGAAACAAGATTTTCAGCCGAAACCGAATTTCTGCTTCAATTTTAGTTTCGGCCGAAACCGAAAACGAAACTTGTTTTAAACTTTTTTTTGATAAATTTTCCCATGTGACTCTAATAATCACTCTATTTTTCCCTCTTGCGAAAATCATAGATGGGTATCTCATTCGATGTTTTTTTTTAATATACGAGTCTCATCCCATCTTTTCAAACTCAGTTTCGGTTGGTTTTTGGCCAAAACCGAAACCAGGATTTTGGCCGAAACTGGCCGAAATCGTAACCGAAACTGAAATTTCGGTCGACCCTACTAAGAATATAAAAATTCTACTGCCCTGGAGTCAATGGTCACATTAGGCACAAAAGAAATATTGTATTAATGATAGAAGAAACAAAAAATTGTTTTCTTAAACTTGGATATAAAAATAACTAAAAATAATGAAGGTTACTTATAAGTAACAAAAAAAAAAAAAAAAAAAAACCTATATGAAAAACCTAGTAAATCTGATAGGGTACTAAATTTTTTATCACAACATCCACCTCATCAAAAAAAAGAACTTGGTAGCTAATAAGGTTAAGAGAATCATAGAATTTGTACATTCAACACATCATCAAGAAAATAAAAGAGGAGTTTACTATGATACCCACCTAACTTTCAACTATCATATTGAGAACAGTATTAACGAGGCCATAAGACATCTGGGTTTCGTGTGCCGTAACTCAAAATCATTCAACAGCGTATCGGCAGTAAAGTCTATTGTGGTCTTGTGAGACAGAAGTTGGAGTACAACTCAGTGATAGGATCTCCCTACTACAAAAGTCATTCAGCAGTGGAAAACAGATTCCTAAGATATCTAAGACATAGAGTTGGTTCGTGCGGTAGGTTGATCGTACGAGCAGTTGGTTGCTTTTCTGGATATGAGACCACTAGGAGATTCAAAACCGTCCGTGATTTGTCTGCTGAACTTCAGTGAGTGAGTCAACAGTAAGACGGCGCCTGGCGGCTAAAAATCTCAATGGGTACAAAGCTGCCAAAAAACCGCTACTAAGAGTCATTAATAAGAAGAAAAGGTTTCATTGGGCTAAAATACACAAACATTGGACAGTAGAAGACTGGGAAAATGTCTTATACACAGAAGAATCGAAGTTTGAAATATTTGGTAGTACGTCGTCTGCCCGGAGAACGTATGAAGCCCCAATGCATAGCTTCAACTGCGAAGCATGGAGGGGGCTCTGTGATGGTCTGGGGATGTTTTGGAAATAATAAGATCGGAGATTTAGTGAAAGTAGCGGGAACAATGAAAAAAGAACATTATCACAGTATTCTGCAGCAACACGCCAAAACACCTGACTTGCGTTTGATTGGCAAGGGGTTCGTATTACAACAAGATAACGACCCAAAACATACGTCTCGTTTATGTAAAAACTATTTGCAGTCATTAGAAAATAAGAAAATTCCACGGAACATGGAATGGCCCTCCCAGTCCCTAGATTGTAATCCAATCGAATTATTATGGGATGAATTAGACAGAAGAGTTCGCAAACAGCGAATAACGAGCGAGGTACAGCTTTGGGAGGTTCTCCAGTAAGAATGGAAAAATATCCCGACACATCCTTGTATATAAAATTAGTTATGTATGCTCTTTGAAGACTGAAGATGGTAGGGTTGATCCCAGCCGAAATGTCCTACTAATAAAGAGTGTTTATTACAAAATTGAGACTCAATTATTTAGCTGCATCCTCTTTCCTATTAAACATATCAGCTACAGCCACGTTCTACTATTCCGTTAATAAATTTAAATCTAAATAATAAGAAGACATAATTATTTCATTCAACATCCTGATGATGGCACCACCGAAAAATAAGAATAAAAATAAAGCCAAAGTTATTCTATTGTATTTCAACATAAATATAATTATAGGAAAGTATTGTGTCATTAACAACACCAAATTTTTGTTTTCTTTTAAATAATTCAACAAATGTTCATTAAGGTAGGTATATATGAATGCCGCTATATTGGATCTATAAATAGAGCTTAAATTTCTAATTCATTTAAAAGTCACCTAATAATACCTATTTGTTTTCCATTGCTATGTAATGAGCAGTGGTGGTGTGTAGAGGGTGATCATTCCCCTACAAGTCAGGTGGTGGTGGTGGGGGAGGGGGGAGGGGAGGGAACAACCCTTGACTGCTGTTGGTTTTGTTTCCAATTCAATAAATGAAGGGAATCAATGAATGATTGCGACGAGGGACATTAAATATCCATTGGAAGTCATTTGGACTCGCCTAATGAGATCCATCGATCCTTTGAGGATCGCTCGCCAACCGGGGAACCCGACAACCGACTACCGGGAATCAACATAATACTCGCCCTAAACACTATATAATTCTCATATGATGATAATATTGACCTGGCATTAACAAGAATTAATTAAACAATTTTCAAAGATTCTATTAACATGATAAAAATCTCTGTGTGACAAGCACAGCACACAACTTTCGATTATCGAAGGTAAGAGAAAGTTGTGTTCTGTGCTTGTCACACCAGATTTTTTGTGTCGACATGTATTTAGTTTCCGACAGTAGGGTGCAATCGAATTCAAGATGTAAAATTTATAAGTATGGGAAAATATTTATTATTTGTTACCATGGCAACCGTTTCTCCTATCTTTCCTATGAAGTACAAGTGTAAAGTGGTCTTCAGAAGATTTCAATGACAAAATGAGAATATATATTTTAAAGAGGGCTTGGAAAGCCCCATATTTTCTCAATTTTTCTTGGGGCAGGAAGATTTCTGGGGGAGGGGTATTTTTCTTATAATGTATAATTTGTATTAAGTTGTTTTTAGTACATTTATAGTTCATAACCGGTTGCTTCACTTCTAATTAACTAGCTATCCCTCGGGTAAGCAAGTTGATTATGACTTTCGAGTCTTTTCGCATCTAGTTATGCTAATCATTTGATTAAATAAAAGCCCAAATCGTAGTTAACTAGCTAAGACCCAAAGTTCAGTATAAGGCTTAACTAAGGGGTGAAATTAGAAACACAAGCCTTGTTTATTTATCATTATAGAAATTTTTAAATTTTGGTTAAAAATCAATTCGCTTTGATTAATTATTTTAATTTTTAATAATTTTTATAAATGATCCAAGCCCTCGGGGCATGGCGTAGAGGTTAGCGTGCTAACCTCGTATACCAAACGTCGCGGGTTCGGACCCCAGGCTGTCCGATGATTTTATTTAAGCCACTTGGATACCAAATGGCTTAAATAAGAATGCCTGGACCCCAAATAAATATATATTATAAATACGAGTATCGTTTAAAGTCTTATATGGCCTGAGTTGCCGAAAACACTGTGTGTATGTGTGTGTGAATGTGAGTGTGAATAAGAAAAAAGTGTGAGTGTTAAAAAAAAATCTGGTGTGACTGGCGCACAGCACACAACTTTCTCTTACCTTCGGTAATCGAAAGTTGTGTACTGTGCTTGTCACACCAGATTTTTTGTGTCGACATGTATTTAGTTCCCGGCAGTAGGGAATATTTGAATTCAGATGTCAAAATTATAAACATGGGAAAATATTTATATTTTGTAACCATGGCAACCATTTCTCCTATCTTTCCTATGAAGCACAAGAGTAAAGTGTGCTTCAAACAATTTTGAGAGCAAAACGCGAATATACATTTGAAAGAGCATCTAAAAAATAATTGATTTTTGAATTTTAATCAAAATCGTTAGAGCGAATTTTGAGAAAATCGAAAAAAACTGAAAAAGTACATCAGTAAAGTACTAGTATTCTTTGGCCGATTTTGATTAAAAGCTTATTTTTTCCGGTCCCGGGAGGTATTTAACTTAAATATAAAATTTCAACCTCCTAGCTCAATTCCTTCATGCTTAAAATTGAACACACACACACCCACACACACACACACACACACACACACACACACACACACACACAGACAGACCATGTCGCGAAAACCACTTTTTTGGATTCAGGGGACCTCAAAACGTGAAGATCCATCAAAATCTCGACATCGAATTTTTGACATGAATCCAATACTTTCTCTCTATATATATATTACATATATACATAGGTAAGAGAAAGTAAAAAAATAATTAATTGTAGATAAATATATTTCAAAAATAATTTGCTTATGCATACGTTTGACCTGAAAAAATTAAACGTATAAAAAATAATTAAAGATTTTTTTAAATTAACCAAAGCTAGCTGAAGCCCAAAGTTCTGTTAAATATTTAATAGATGGATGATATTAGAAAGAAATTTGAGTGTGAATGTTTTTTTTAAAAAAATAAATGATCCAAGCTGCTAACTTCACAAAACTTTCCTTTTATACCTCAGATAGCTAATTATATGGTATTTTTCTAAACTCGAAAGTGTTCTGTTTACTATGTCGATGATATTATCCGTCGGATAAGTTTGCTAGTTGATTACAAGTGAAACAACCGATACAAATTTTTAGATGCGTCTGAAAAACAGGAATTCAAGAACAATGGATGAGATAAAAAAACAAAGAGTTGGTTCGTTTTCATGGAATAAAATTCCCTTTGCGTGTTGTTTGGCAATAGAGCACTCATTAGAGCCCTTGGCACCCACGCAAATGCCCCGAATCAAAAAGCCCCCTTGGTGGGAGGGATATTTTCAAGATTTAATTTATTCCAAATGTTTATTGTTATCATTAAGAATTATTGCCGGGTTTGTTATCTCTCTCTCTCTCGATGACCGAATTTAGGCCGTGGTGATGGCGTGATGTTAGATATCTAAAGGGTTATTTTGTTAATCTATTATCAGAAATTCCGTGACATCAAATTCTCAAATTTATCTTCTATATGAGGGCAAAGGGCGTAGTTCTACCTATATTATATGAGATCAAATTTGCGATTGAATTATAAAAAATCATAATATAATAGGTAAAACTCAATCATCAACTGGACTAACTTTTTTGAACTTTCTCTTACCTATATATGTTGATATATAGAGAGAGAAAGTATTGGATTCATATCAAAAATTCGAAGTCGAGATTTTGACGGATATACACGTTTTGAGGTCCCCTGAATACAAAAAAGTGGTTTTCGCGACATGGTCTGTCTGTGAACAAAATATCTCAAGAACGAAAAAAGCTAGGAGATTGTAACTTTATTTTTAAGTTAGGTACCCTGGCACGTAACGAAAAAAATCTGGTGTGACAGGACACTAGATTTTTATTTTTATGATATTTTTTAACTTTCCCTAAGAGTGCTATTAATATGGTAAATTATAATTCAATTTTCTAAACATTAATTGAAATTTTATGTAAAAATAATGAGAGAGAGAGAGAGAGAGAATGTTGTTATTATTTCGTAATTTTCCAATCTTTTATTTCTTCCCCCTCATTATTTTTGCCCATATTAAATATTCCAACAAACATTTTAAATAATTCAAATTCCCTTATCTCACTGTGGGGGGAATTTACATATTTATTTTATTTGATTTTATTACATTCTGATCATAACACAGTGCATAATTTATGATTATTAAATTTCTATTATATTAAATTTTATCTTAACATATAGTTTGTAAATAGCTATAAAAATAACTTTTATTTTTTTTTAAAGCTCTGAAGTAAAGAGCAAGCGAGAGAGATCTTTAAAAAAAGTCTCGAGGGACATAGAAAATAAAAAAAAATAAATAAAACTGCGCGCTAAGTATACTTTTATATATATAAATAGTAGAATTGCAATAATCGCCCCATAAAATAGCAGAGAAAAGATAAAAAATGAATTTGATTTTATTTTATGAAAAATTCCGTCTGTTTATACTTATTTTTTTTTTTTCAAAGATTTATTCAATAAATATAGATTCTTGTCTCGTAAAAAGAAAAGATTTTTTTTAAGAAATAATCATAGCTCTCTCTATAATAATAAATTTAAGGGATGAATAAAAATTCATTTTACTTTCAACTATATCATAAATTTATTTATTTTTATTTCAAAGACGATAAAAAGAAATCTGTTAATAATAAAAAAAAAGAGTGAGAATTGCGTTTTTATTTTATTTTTTCTTTCGTAAATGCCACCGCGTTAGATCACCCCTCTTTTATTTAACAATTAAAAAGTTGAATTAATTAAAAAGTTGAGAAAAAAAAAGAGGGGGGGTTGTATGAAATTGTTATATTCAATCATTCACTCTCTAAGGGAATGTTTTTTTTTTTTTTTAAGATTGAGTCCGTTTTTCTGTTAAATCGTAATTTGATCATGAGTGGCGTTAAGGTCGTTTGTGATTTGACAATCATACAATTTAATATTTATTAATTCAAATAGCCAACAAAAGATAGGGCGCCGCCGCACAGTGGTTCCTTTCCCTTCAAAAGTGGCCACGCGAAAAAAAAAAACGAAAGTCAACCTAATTGAAAAACGTTCTAGGGTGTTCTATTGTTTAGATTTTTTGGTATGGGAATGTAAAAAATGTAATCAGGAGGTAGAAAAACATATATTTTGATATCCATCATGAAAAAAATCCAAAATTTTGAGATTCCCACCCAGTGACCCTTTTGAAGTGGGGATGAAAATTCTTTCAAAAATGAACTCAGCCGAAACCCCCAATACCGAAGTTTCAGATTTTTGGCGCCCTAAAATTTTTTGGGACCACTGTGAGGCGGGATTCGAACCACCAATCCAGCGATTTGTACTTAGTGGGCCCTAACCATGGGCGAACTAGGGAATTTGGCATGGGCCTCATATTATTACAATTTCTCTTGGGGGGAGCTTCCCGGGGGGAGGGGGGCTAGTTACGCCCATGGCCCTAACACTGTAGCACAGCACGGCATACGGTTATTTAAATTCACTCAGACTGCTATGCAATCAGGATTGGTAAACAGGAGAAGAAAAATCAGCAGCTAATTGTATTTCATTATTTTTATTCCTATCACGTTGACGTTTCGATGATCCTGATTGGAATCATCCTCAGGTATGGCATCCATTTGTTCTGAGGATGATCACAACCAGGATCGAAACGCTTATATAGAGAAATTATATATATTTTTTTTTTTAAGTCATTTCGGCTGCAGAGAGCATTTGACTTACAGTATATAAATATTTATTATTTATTTAGGTACATGTATCCGGCGGGCGTTTAATGATCTTGTTTTTCGGGGGCCACCTATCCCGATTTTCAGCACCACTTGGCGTTGCTTAACAACATTGATCTTGGTAGCTGTTGTTTCTTCTTCTTGCCAGGCCCGCCGGCTATATTTTTTCTTATTTATTATTTGACAATCATGTAGAAAAATGATGGTGGGTTTGGCAACGTTGCGATCAATTCAACCCTAAACCTCCTCAGAGGTAGAGCATTGGCTTCTGACACCAAATGTCAAGGGTTCGCATCCCCCCACTTTAGAAAGTTTATTAAATATGGTTAATAAAAGATTTTTTTTTTTTTTTTTCAAAAATCACAAAAAGAACAATGACAAGCTGGAGATATTTCAAAATTCTTTCATTTAAAATTCGAGATTAATCACTTCAAAATTTATCTAAAAGTTAAATCATTTTGGACAACCCCCTTTACGGGATTTCAATTCAATAGATGGCGTTAAGATAGTACCTGTTTTAGTCGTTACTATAATACTAGAAAGTAAAAATGTTTTTTATACTTGTCAAGTATTTTTCTCTCCGGGTTGATGAAAAAAGAATTTGGTGTTGCCGCCGTTTTATAATTAATTCTAAAAGGAAGTAGGGATAGAAGGTAGAGTATTAATTTTATTAACCGCCCCCCCCCTCCCTCCCTTCCCCTCCTGACAGTGGCTGATTTGATATTAAAAGACCAAAGGTTGCCAATATGTGTGTGTGTGTGTTAAAATAGCCGCCCCTAATAATATTATTATACATTTTTGCGTCATAATTGGCTCTCGGGACAAATTCAAAGGGCAAAACCAAAAGGGCTCGTAAATTTCTGTGAGAGGTTAATTTTATTATAACATTGAAGTAAAAACCAAAATGAAATTATTATTTTTTTTTTTATAATATACATTTTTTTATATTCCTCACTTTGTTGGTAATATGCAATAAATATAAAAAATAAAGTGTATGAAATTTAATGAATTAAAAGGTCTCTTTTTTTTAATGTTTTGTTGTATTTATTTATTTTTTAGGAAATTACCCATTTTATAATCTCAAACAAGGTAACTAACTAGCGGCTAGTGTAAATAAATTTCAATTTAATGCAAAAAGTGAAGAGAAACAGCCACCAAAAGCAATAACGTCAAGCAAGATTAAATACAGCTGAATCATAGGAACGCCTGGGAGTTAGGCAACCAGTAGCGTAAACGAATGGAATGCAAGGAGAAAAAGAAACTCCTCCTTCACTCGCACTTTTGCGACCACAGCATTGGCGGCTCGTGACCGAGACAACTGGGTAGGCGACAAATATATATATTACTTACGAAAAATAGAAAAAAAGAAAGAAAAAAGGCGTATTTATTTATTTTTGTAAATTAAATCTATTCGCCTATCTTTTAATTTAGAAAATAATTGAATAATTTGATCTCTGAAGTTATCTTGTTTCGAAATTTGAACTAATAAATCTTCATGAGAAATTGTGCTCTACGGTAACACTTGTCATCGGCTTGGCATAGGCTACTTAGTTCATCGCCTAACCGTTCGACTTATAGCGCTGGCTATCACTGCTGTGCGCATGCGCGACTGTCTAGAAATGTGGGCAGCGGAGTGTGGAGTACAGGCAGTAAATAGGCTAAGAAAAATATCGCCTTTACTTTATAAATACGAGGTTCTGAAGTGTTTCAAATTTCTTTTTTTTGCAAAATCATATATATTAATTAATAAATATAGTAATTATTTTATGAAACTAAATATTTTTAAACTTAATAAATATAATAAAATTGATAAATATTTTTCATCTGTATATTTATAAGGTAGGCGTCGCCTACCTTGCCTACCCTAGCGAGCCGCCACTGGACCACAGTGTGGCTTAACTTATTTTTCAGAAATAGTAGGCTGGGCTTTTGGGAAATTTAGCATTTCAATACTCCGCCTGGTGGCCTAAATTCGAACTAGCTATTGTAGGATTAATATTCATATGTTAACCGTCATATAAGTGACAAGAACATTTAAACATCTAATTTTATTATTTAAAAAAAAAGTTATAACACACGTATTATTGTTAGACTAGCTACGCTACGGTTGCCTTCGGCAACCGTACCTTAGCTTAGCCCTGGCGGGCGGCGTCTCAGGGTATGACTAATTGTTGTCAAGATAAGTCTTTTTCGAGAGAAAGTATTACTAATATTAGTAAAAGTATAGGAAAGTATATCCATATATAGAGAGAGTAGTATGAGGAGCAGGAGTAGTAATAATAACAGGAAAAGTAGTATTAGTAATAGTGAGAAAGATAGTGAAAAAGAGAAAAAAAAAAAGAAGATAAAAAGTCTTCCCAAATCGAGAAATCAATTGTAAAAATGACAGTTCGGTACCATTATTGAGAAAACAATGCAAAATTTTGTATTGTTGTCAATTAGAAAAAGTTGCAATAATGTATGACGGAAAAACTGGAAAAAATTTTTTTAGGGTTGTAGGAGAATTAAGGAAGAAAAAAATTAAATTATGGAAATGACAAAATTAAAAATGGGAAAGTCGTTAAGGAATTTTTATTAATATTATTTTATAATTATTTTAAGGAAACTTGAAATTATTCTTTTAAAATTTATTTCACAAATCTAAATTTATTAAATTCTGGTTTGAAATTCGCTCTCTAAACTATTTAAATATTTATGAAGTAATTCATAAACAGTTTATGTAACAGGCTTCCTATACTTGTATATGAATATTTCTTGAAAATTTTTAACAGTGTAGAGCAGTGGTCCCCAACCGGTGTGCCCCGGCACCCAAGGGTGCCGCGAGAATGCCTAAGGGGTGCCGCGAGATATTTAGATAAAAAAAAATAAAAATAAAGAGGCGAAAAAATAAAGTTTTGTTTAAAAAAAAGGTCAAATGATTTTCACGCAAGGAAAAAAAATTTGCTCCAGAGCGGAAAAAATTTCGTTTTGATAGGGAAAAAAAAGGAAGGGTGCCGCTAGTGTGTAATATTATTCCCAACGCACCTTTGGGGTGCCGTGGACTTCAAAAGGTTGGGAAACACTGGTTTAGAGAATAGAACTAAAAAACCGTTTCAGACCGGTTAGATTAAATAAAGATAAAATATACAAGAAATTTGTTAGGTTGGCTACAAATTGAATTTTCTCATATACCCGATATGAATATTAATAAACAGTTTATGAAACAGAGTTCCTATACAAGTATAGGAAGTTTTCTGGAAATTTTCTAAAAGTGTGCGTATCAGCTCAGCCATTGAGTCCTACAATGGCTAGTTCATTTTTTTACCACCAGGTGGCCAGAAATTAAGCCACGCCTCTCCCATAGATCCCATTACGTTCCTTGCTTCTTCTTCGTTTCTCGTTCCCTTATACTTCTGGTTGCCTAACATCTAGGCGTTCTCTTGATTAATAGGGCTACGGCGAATAAAACCCCGATATATTGAATTAAATAATAATAAAAAGATTTAATCATGGTCTTGAAAAGAAAAAGTCAACTTTACATTCTTTTCTACTATTATTGAACAAACAACAAGTAAGCAGGAAAGGAGTTTTTTTTTTTTATATGTGTGTCTGTGTGTGTGTTTGAGAAGAAGAAAAATATTCCCTATAATGCGGGAAAAATTGAACCCAACCTCTCTCGGTAATATCCAATTTAATGAGAATATACGTTTTCAAAAAGAAAAAGAGAGAGAGAGAGAGATGAAGGAAAAAAAAGCAAATCTTATATTTCATATAATATTTTCTGGGAAGGAATATTAAATCAAAAAATAAAAATAAATAAATAAATAAATATAGCCAATAATAAGAAAAGGAGAAAATATTTATATTTATTAAACCAATGTGAAACCTTATTATTTATTTATTTAATTTGATTTAAATATGGAATAAAATAAATTCATTGAAAGGTAGGCGAGTATCAAGATCAAAGGGTTAACGACTGTCTTGTTTGACATTAAACAAGAACCTTCGGTAGAAATTGTAGCCAGTGACGGCGCTAGCTTATTCTCAGTGGGGGGGGCAGAAGAGGGGCAAACTTATTACCAGGGGGGCAGTCAATAAATATATAAGCTACATCAACAGAGAAACAAAACTGGTGTGACTCGTGGCACCATTTTTTTTTGTGTGACCTTAGGAACCGACAGAAGTTTCGGATTCGGCTAAATTTCAGCCGAAACTTCGCCCTGCCAGAAACCTAGAAACCTGACTTTGAAAAGATGGGAAGATGCTCGTATACTAAAAAAAAAACGTCGAGTGAAATTCGCACTTAAAAAAAAAGGTCAAATGATTTTCGCAAGAGGGAAAAATGGAAATTTTACTAAAAAAAAATCATTGTGTGGTTTTATGAAACCACGATGCAAGTGAAACTTTTTTTCGGACCGTAGGCTTTTAACTGAAAGTTTTCAGAAAATTATTCAATTAAGGGTATTAAAATCGCTTTTTTAATCTTAACTTAATAATTGGAAAAAGATGAATGATAATGGGAAATCAATAGAGGCATATTAAAAACTGTGAACAATATTTATTTGGTAACTAGCCGTGCCGCCCGCCTTCGGCGAGGCTTCGCCTCCCTAGACCCCTAGGCTCGGGCTCGCCTGCGGCGGACCCTCGGGATTTGGGAGGATAAAATAAAAGTTTGACTTTAAAAAGATGAATTTTGTATAGGAAATTTTAAGAAAAAGTTTAAAACAATTTTCGATTTCGGTTACGGTTTCGGTCGAAACTAAAATTGAAGCCAAAATTCGGTTTCGGCTGAAAATCTTGTTTCGGTCGGACTCTAGTCGACATAGGCGTATATTTAGTTTTCAACAGTACGGAACATTTTTTTTTTTAAACATTCACACTTTTTTCTCATTCATACAGTCTTTTTGGCATTTGGTATCCAAATGCCTTAAATAAAATTATCGGACTGCCTGGGGTCCGAACCCGCGACGTTTGGTATAGGAGGTAGGCATGCTACCAACTACTCCAAGCCCCGTGGGCGTACGGACTTTTTTTTTTTTAAACATTCACACTTTTTTTCTCATTCACACCAAGGGCGGATACAAGGGGGGGGGTAAAGGGGGGGGGGGTAAAAGGGCCCCCCGAGATTCGAAAAAATACCTTTTTTTCGCAAAAAAATTTATTTTTAATGTAAAATTTTTAAAATTAATACTTAAAAATTTGATGTGTATTTATATTCTGGCAAACAAGTACAGAATGCGCTTTTAAATTACCGAAATTAAAAAAAAAAATAGTGTGCTGTGCGACGAGTCCCACCAGATTACCCCCCCCCCCCCCCGAGAAACACCTCTGGATCCGCCCTTGATTCACACTCACATGCATCCACACATTCACAGTCTTTTCGGCAACTTAGGCCATTCAAGACTTTGACGATAACCGTTATGAATATATATTATTTGGGGTCCAGGCGTACGGACATTAGAATTCAAGATGTAAAATTTGTAAACATGAGAAAATGTTACTATAGCAACCATTTCTCCTATCTTTCCTATAAAATACAAGAGTAAAGTGTGTTTCAAAAGATTCCAAGGGCAAAAGGAAAATATACATTTTAAAGAGGTTCTAAAAAATGTCACACCACAGGCACTGAACCTTACCGAATGTTGTACAGGGAAATATTTTCAGTTTTGGTTGGCAGGCTTCCTCACTATCTCCTGAGAAATATGAAAGCCCATAAATTGGTTTAGCGACCAAGCGCGTTTAGTTTAGCCCCGGCTCAAAGGGGGGGGGGGGCACTTTGGATCACGTGATCGAACACTAAAATCCAGATTTACCCAGAAATTTTTCTGAAAGATATTGGCTATGCGCAGAATTTTTCAAAATTAGTATCAATTTCTTCTGAATCACTTGAGCTTGATTCATAGCTGGTGGATTTACACTTGTACCCGAAGAAGAAATTTTTTTTGAGAGGGGGTCAAAAAAAATTTTTTTTTTTATTTATTACTTTTTTTGCTTTGGAGGCCTTTTAGACCCCCCCCCCCTTTATTTCTATTTTATTTGTAAAGATATTGGATATTTTTTTTTTTTTTTTGATTTTTATTGCCCCAAAAGAAAGATATTTACTTGACAAAAACTTGAAAGTAACTAAATTTATTTATTAAAATAAAGAATTAAAAAAAATAATCTTTCTTTTTTACATTGTAATAAAAAGCTTAAAACTTAAATTACACTTTTTTTTTAAGGAAAAGTGAATAATTTTAGAAATTTTTTTTAATTTGGTTTTCGAGCTGACTGGGGGGGGGGCATTCAGGGGGGCAGAGGTCCTTGCCGGGGGGGCGAATGCCCCCCCTAGCCCCCCGTAGCGCCGTCACTGATTGTAGCTAAAAACTATATACTGTATAGGCCTTTATACATGTAGTATATAATAGAGTCTCAGTCTGTCTGTCATGGTGTTTAAGTTTAACCAACTTCTAGTTGGAATTTTGAAACGAAGAGGACATTATGGAGAGTCCAAGAAAAAATACTTGGGTCCCCAATTCCCCATTGCCAAAAATGGTTGAAGTGCCATATTGAACTGAGGTTAAAATTATGCTTCCTATTGTAAGTTAGGAATTTACTTGATTGCACCAGATTGTAGCGTGATTGTTGCTTAACAATAACTGCCTAAGCTCTAAGAAATAGGTGGGTAGACTAAGTGATTAAATATTTATTTAAAAGCTTAACCTCAAATGTTTGAAAAATCTAAAAACGTTCAAACAACTATTTCACAGACAATAAACCACAAGATGACTGTAAAGGCCTCTACAGGCTTATTTAAGAAACACAGTAAGAAGTTAAGGTGGAATAGGAGCGAAGGTGTTACGCATGTTTTTCCCGATAAGATGGCGAAGTGTGTCATAAAAAGTATGTCCAAAATATCAAGAAATTCAAAAATTTGCCAAGAGATGTCAGGATGGTAGCTAATAATATTTAATGGATTTGGTTGATTTTCATTGATCTTTTAACAATTTTTTATTTTTGAAATTCCTATCGGGATCCCCGTTTATTTACCCGAGGTGCTTACGTGTACGGAGACACACACCTCAAACCCAACCGGCCTCTGGCCGTAGCCATCTACCGGCACCCCGTGAAGTTACATCATTTCCTATCTCTAGCTCCTCCTCCTGCTCTCGTCTCTAGCTAGTGAACTAATCCTTTATTTCTGGTTCCAACCGGCTCCTTATATCCAACCTCTTCTATGCTAGGGAGGATGTCCTAGTTTGAGGAGGGACTCCCTCAGCACCGGCGTGTAGCCTACTCCTTTCGAAGAATGCATCACTGAGAGGGAACCTTCTTTACGTCCCTTCCACAGGACGGGATGTCACAGCAACTCCCTCTCCTCGTAGAGTTGCCTGAGGGCTATTGTGGAAAGATCCTATATTCCAATCCAGGGCTTGCTTGAGGATTTGTTTACATTAAATAAATATTTTTATTTAATGAAAAATCCCGCATGCCAAGGATTTGAACAGGGATCTTCTTTGCAGAAGCTGACACCCTAGCTCACTACACCAGCGAGCCCCTATCTTTTAACAATAAATACTTTATGGTGTTATTATATATTATGTATATTTTATAAAAGCAAAAAAAATATATAAATATAGGCCAGATATAGGCTAAAAGGAGATTGGCTGTTAGACTAGCCTGCCATCTATTGCAAGAATGCTGAACTAATTTGACAGTTAATTTTTAAATAAATCATCTAAGGTTATTTTAAACATTTCTTAATTAATATATGATTAATAATAACAATACATTCATTTTTAAATTTAAAAAAAATTAAAGATTATTGGGACAGATTGTTTTTTTTGTATTTGCTTGATAACAAAAAAATTTATTTCGATAATTTTTTAATAAGTCATTAAAAAAATTATAGCTCGACGTCCCAATAATCTCTTATGTATTTAATTCATTTAAAAAAAACCGCATTGAAAAATTCCTTATAATAGTCTAGTTTTTTTAAAAGTACGTTTAGAAGTCACTCTTGAACCCCCTTAAAGCGATCACCTCTAAATTACAACACCTCTCAAGCCCTACAGGCTACGTTTCCACTTTACCAGAAGCTTCCATGATTGCACCTCTTCCTCTAGATAAGAGAAAGTAAACACTTTTTCCAGGTGATTATAAAAATTCTTTCAGAGATATTTGGGCCGCATCTGATGCAATCAACAATTTGAGAAGAAACAAATAAATGATATTTATTTGAGCCATCCCTATATAAAAAGAAGATATGGTAAAAAACAACCAAAGAGGAAGTTGGATTGTATGTAGAGCTACAAATTACAAAATATTTATCAGAAGTGAATAAATAAATTAATTTAAAATTTATTAGAGCCAAATGATACACAAAAGGCAATTGAAATTGAATTTTAATCAAAATAATGAAAGTGAGATTTAAATATATCGATTAAAATTAATTATTATTAATTCAGCATAAATTATAAACAAAAGATCTCTCTCCATTTGACTTTATTAAATCCCACAAATTTTTTAGGATTTAATAGACAAAAGTGGTCATTAGTTATCAGGGAGGGATGTAGTGGACTCGCTGGTGTAGCGAGCTAGGGTGTCGGCTTCTACAAAGAAGAACCCTGTTCAAACCCTGGGCGTGTGGGATTTTTTCATTAAATAAAAATATTTATTTAATGTAAACAAATCCTCAAGCAGGCACTGGATTGGAATATAGGATGTCACTACAATAGCCCCCAGGCAACTCTACGAGGAGAGACACATCCCGTCCTGTGGAAGGGACGTAAAGAAGGTTCCTCTCAGTGACGCATTCTTCGAAAGGAGTAGGCGAGAGTCACACCTCAAATTCAGCCCGCTCGACATTTCGGTTGCTAGTCGATCCCTTCCTCAGGACCTAGTCGACGTTTTTAATTATAGACAAAAATATATATTATTAATAAAATTTTCTATTCACTGAGTTGTCAAATTATGATTCTTTTTTATCGAGCAGGTCCTGAGGAAGGAGGCGATTGGCATCCGAAATGTAAGTGAACGGACTGAAATAAATTAATTTCTTTTTCTGGCCTTCTACCCCACACCTCATTGGAATAATATTTTTTTTTTTTTTTTAAAAACCACTCACACTTTTTTCCCATTCACACTCAAACTCACACACACATACACACGGTCTTTTTGGCAACTTAGGCCATATAAGACTTTTTACAATACTCAGTATTTTAGTAATTATCTCAAGGCATTCTTATTTAAGCCATTTGGTATCCATTGGACTGCCTGGGATCCGAACCCGCGACCCTTAGTATACAAGGCAGGCACGCTACCAAACACTCCAAGCCTGAGAACTTGTAGTAATATTATGAAAATAAAAATATCAAAAATAAATTACCGAAGGTAATCGAAAGTTGTGTTCTGTGCTTGTCACACCAGATTTTATGTATAAAATTTCAACCTCCCAGCTCTTTTCGTTCTTGAGATATTTTGTTCACAGACACACACACAGACAGACAGACCATGTCTTTTTTGGATTCAGGGGACCTCAAAACGTGTATATCCGTTAAAATCTCGACATCGAATTTTTGACATGAATCCAATACTTTCTCTCTTTATATATTAACATATATATATAGAGGTAAGAGAAAGTAAAAATGTTATTTTAATTCATGCCTCAAGATAAGTTTATTTTTAAATAAATAATACGTAATAATCAAGATTAAAATATAATATTTTATTTTGATAGGTTCTTAAGATCTCAGTCCGTAGGGGATAATCCTAATATATTTAATAAAATAAATCCCTCTTATCATCTATTTTCGCTTTCTCTACTTCCCCTATGCTGTTTTTTTTTTAATTCCCATTTTTTAACGCATGTGTGTGTGTGTGTCGCGTTTTTATTTTGATTATTGTACAGCACACTTTTTATGTGTGAAATATGTAAATGATATGGATCGTGGGCGGAGGGTGGGAGTGTAACTGGTATTATTGTTACTGTTGGTGGCATATGGTCGGTCAGACGGCGAAGAGTAGCAGCAGTAGCAGTAGAGGGATGCTGGAGGGGGGTGGCGACTTCATCCCCCCCGATCAATAGGAGCTTTTATGTAGCTCGCGGTTGACCCCGCTGCTGTTGCTGCTACTGCTACCGTTGCTGCTGCTGTTACTGTTGCTTGTCGACCAACCAATCGACCCACCAATAAAGAACAACAACACCCACACATATACACGCTTGTAATATTGAATTAATAAAAGGAATTGGGGATTAGAAGAGAGAGTAGAGTAACATGGATCATCAAGATGATAATGATAATCGCTCACATTCCATTCGACTATTGATCTATAAAATTTTGAATAATGATGTTGCATCGATGTTCATTTTGTTCTTTTTTTTACCATCACAAATGTAGAACGTAATTTAAAAAATATCTGGTGTGATGCTCGCACAGCACACAACTTACCTTTGGTTGTGTTCTGTGTTTGTCACACCAGATTTTTTATATTTGAGCCCTTCAGCGCCAGAACGGCCTATTTTGGTTTTATGCCTTAACACTATCCTTATAACTTTGATTTTAAAATACCGAAGTGTCCTAAGCAACCTTTTAGTTTTTATCGCTAGATTTCAGCACATGTAGGGGAGACCGGGGTTGACCCAGTCGCAGAATAATTGGAAGTTTGTGTTACGGATCAGAATGAAGGTTAAAAGCACTGCCACCCTACTTCTGCCAAAACAACTATAGCGATCGGAGTAAACTCGCATGTGATAGGATCATTTATTCGTTTTTTGCAGCTTGGAGTAAATTTTTACTAGTTGAATAAAATTGTTTTATGTACCTTTTGGTTACTTCGAGCATAACGAGTCAGCATTATGTTTAAAGGTCGGAGTATAAGGATTATTTCTTCATGGTATATTAATTAAAAAACCTCAGCGGTATTTGTGCGGAATAAAAATTGTTTCAAATATGAGGATGGGACAGGTGTATCTAGTAAATGTATAAAAAAAAAACAAAAAAAAAAGTGTAAAGTAAGATAATTGCAAGAAAATTTATAAATTGACTGTAATAGAATTAAGAAGATCTAAAACACATTTAAACGTAAAAAATAAAATTTAAATAAAAATTTTTGACAATACATCAGAAATATATATATGCCCACGGGGCTTGGAGTAGTTGGAGGCGTCCCTACCTTCTATACTAAACGTCGCGGGTTCGGACCTCAGGCAGTCCGATGAATTTATTTAAGGCATTTGGATACCAAATGACTTAAATAGAAACGCCTGGACCCGAATATATATATATATATATATATATATATATATATATATATCTTATATATATCTTATATTATATCTTTATATATATAATTCTTCTGTACGTGTGTATGTGACTGAACTCCTCCTAAACGACTGAACCGATTTTGATGAAGTTTTTCGTGTATGTTTGTGAGAATCCCGGACAGGTTTTGTTTCACAAATAACAATAAGTTAATGAGTAATTAAGTATAAATGAATAATACATAATAATTTTTTACAAAGGAAATAATGAAAAATGTTAACTAAAGTTGTGTGGAAAGGAGTCAGCCAAGGAAAATAAAAATCAATTTATTCTGTCGACGTTTCGAGCGCCCGTCGCGCTCTTCTCGGGACAGTATAAGTGTCAAATGTTATATAGATGGTAATGACAAAATAGTCAGTTGACATTATTAGATAATCTCAACAAACATTAATAATGTATCTGTTGAAAGATGTTATTATAAACTTTTAAGGTGTCGTATTATAAATATTTAAGAGACGAAGCCAACAAGAAAGCAGCAAACAGACTAATAGCTGAACAAGATCTTGAGTCTACTACATTGGATCTCCACTATCTGTATGTGAAAGAAGCCATAGAAGTATGTAACACAATTAGACAAATCAATTTTCACTCACTTGAAATCATCTGCAAATACAAGCATCGATTGCTATCAAATCAAAAAATACATAGTGGGTATCTCATTATTATTTTTTTTTTATGATAAGAACTCGATTTGACTTCTACATAGATTTGAAGGCATCAGGCAAGTTGAATCAATCACCTTACGGGCGAGTCTACCAAAAGGAATCAACATTACTTACGGAGTTCAAAGGAAATTATTTTGCAACTACAAAGATTGTTTTATTAATAAATATGATGTTTTTTGTACAATTTTTACAGGTAGTTGATCAATTTTTGGATGGACACATCAAAAAATTAAGATCTTATCAATTAAATGGAATGAATCCTGAGAAAAACCGACTAAAGGTGAAAATAATAACTGGCAAGGGAGCCAGGTCACGTGATGGAATTTGTCGTCTTAACCAGCAGTTATTAAAAGGCTCGAGGAAAGGAAAATTCGGTAAGATCTTTTTAAAATTATACGTCCCAATGAATTCTATCCGTATCCCTGTCTGAGATTTCATCTAACGAAGTAAATTTTTTTTTTGTTTCAGATTCAAATTAGAAAACGTTGAAAGACTCCAAGTGTCTTTCGGAAGAGACGACATCCTTTCGCAGGACGTAACCTAGGAAGATTTTAGAAGAGATTTAACCGTTGGCCCCTTTGTAATCCCTGTGATTGAATCAAGAATCTCTACTCTAGTCATCAATAATCTTGTAAGTATTTTATATTTTGTATATTAATGATGTTTTTTTTTATTTACTTAAAATATTTATATTTACACTTTTTACATTCTGAGTTTCAGGTAAACGATGTTAAAATTAAATATACAAATTAAAAACAAGGGTACCGCGTTCAGAGGTACCTAGTGTTTAATTTGTATATTTAATTTTAATTTGCAAAATGTTTCAACGAGACAATTTTTACAGGTAATTGATCAATTTTTGGATGGACACATCAAAAAATTAAGATCTTATCAATTAAATGAATCCTGAAGAAAACCGACTAAATGTGAAAATAATAACTGGCAGGGGAGCCAGGTCACGTGATGGAATTTGTCGTCTTAACCAGCAGTTATTAAAAGCTTCCAGGAAAGGAACTTGGGTAAGAGCTTTTTAAAATTTTACATCCCAATGAATTCTATCCCTATCCCTGTATCAGATTTCATCTAACGAAGTAAATTTGTTTTTTTGTTTCAGATTCAAATTAGTAAACGCTGCAAGACGCCAACTGTCCTTCGGAAGAGACGACATCCTTTCGTAGGACGAAATCTAAGAAGGCTTTACAATAATCTCCTATATACAAAATAAAACTAAATTATTTGTTTCAAGGGTACCTAGTGTTTAATTTCTATACAATAAAAGATATAACAATATCCATTGTGAAATATTTATACGTTCAGCACGTAAGTGAAAACTTGCTATTTTTTCCGATTTCAAAATTATAAAATGCCACGAATATGAAAACATTTGTATTAATTTGGTGGGTGAACTCGCTAATGAAAAATGTAATAAAAACGTCGTTATTACCAAAAAATAAAAAGAAAATTAAAGACATCGTGTCCCTTCCATGGAATGATAAGAAAACAAAAAACCAATATATGAACAAGCAGAAATAATAGAATTTGGTGGTAAGTAATAATTTTGTTTGTGTAAAGTTTTGAAAATCAAACGGAACATATTGTACCAACACCGAGAAATGGTACATAGAAAAGGTCACTTAAACGTAAAATTCTAGGAAATATTTAAGATAATTTATTTAAAAAGTAAAATGATAAGAATATACTAATTATCAGAAAATGATATTTTTTTTTAATCAAATTGGCAAGAAAATCAAAGTTTAAACTAATTTCCTAAAAAAGTGAGAGTGAGTTAGTATTTAAGTAATTCAAAATTTGTTATTTGGCATGAATTTTCGAGTGTGTATGAGCAAGTTAATAATTAACAAGTCAAAGTGCAGAGATGTTAAAAAATTGGTTGCTACTAGAAGTCAGGGCAGAAGGACAAATGACGAGGCTGACGTCAGGCGGTGTGGAAATTTTACTATAAAATGCAAGGGACGGAAGACTCGTGAGCTCCATTTTTTACAAAGCGCCTTTAACACAGCTCAAAAATAAACCAATCAAGAGCTCAACATTTAAACACAAATAAATAATTAAAACAAATATAATAATTAAAACAAAATAATCAAATTCATAAAAAACAAAATAAAATAAATAATATTTAAAAGAAACGAAGAACGAAGAAACGAAGAAAAGAAGAAGGAAGAAAAATACAACAATTATAAAAAATCAAACAATTAAAAACACATCAATCAAAAAATCAACAATCAAAGAATCTGCGAGTTGACGTCCTACACCGAGTTCTGACATCCTGATGATCGACATTTCGGTCTACAAGAAGCAGCCTTCGTCGAGCCGAATCACAACATAGCCGCCGAAGACATCGATCCCGAACTCAACAAATCATCATACATCTCTATACCGGTATAAACAGCCCTTCAGGGACTATTTGCCCAGCCTACCGCGACTTAAGGTGGGGGTGGAAAACCCTAAATCACGACAGGACTTTGTATCTGCTTCGCTTTGGGTTCCGTAAAACGTGATTAGCGTTTTACTAAACTGCTGATAATTTTTTTATAGAAGTAATAAATAATAGTTGACTAAAACTTAAATTAGCGAAAAGGGTTGTTAATTGAAAGAAGTTAGATTGGTGAGAACTTTGAATTTAATGATAGCCTCGAGTTACATTTATCAATTTCCATATGGTATCTCCGTTGAGACCCTCCTCTTGCTGAACAATTGTTTGTGCTCTAGATTTGGTTAAATTAGTTTGTGTAAGAAATGGTATAAAAAAAATATAATTTATAAAGAAAATATTCAAATAGAACACAAAAAAATAAAAAAATAATTAAGCATGTGAAAGATAAGTTGTTTTATGAAGATAATTATATATATAAAATACTGAAAAGCCTCTTTATTTTAATTTAAGATTTATTTAATTTTATTTATATTTATTTTTATTTAATTCATTTAACATTCACTTTTAGTTTCCGACTTCAGCGTCATCAACAATAATACTAATAATAAAGAAATGTATGTGTGTATAAAAAAAATTGTATGCCAAACTCCTGTTTCTATCCACGAAGATCCGAGTTGTGGCCAGGTACCCTCGCATGGGGTTTGGAACCATCAAACTCCTCCAAATTATCTACCACGAAGAATCGAGTTGTGGCCAGGTACCCTCTCATGGGGTTTGGAACCATCAAACTCCTCCAAATTATCTACCACGAAGAAATGTTGGTCAGTGATCACTGAATGGATTTGACACAAACACTTTTTAAATTTAAATTAAGTATTAGAACCACTCCTGGTTGATTTAATTAATTTGTTGAGCTTTACCCGCTCTAGGTTTAATAATGATTATATATATATGTTTGTTTATTTGTAAATGTGGGTTTCTTTATTATCACCAGTATCATCAACAACAAAATTGATCAGATTTAAAAATATTAGAAATAGAAATAGTTTGATTAAAATAAAAATAGTTTGATTTAAGAATAAGAATATTATAGGTAAAAAAATTGGTGCTCTTCATTTATTTTATATATTGTATTATCTATTAATTTATGATGCAGAATGCTCGCCGGTTCCAGTTATGAACGACAAAATTTGCGAACAACATTCGACATACAAAGTAAAAAAAATATTATTTTGTAATATTTAATTCGTTCTAATAAAAAAATTCAAATAAACAAAATTTAATTATTTTTCTGATTTCCTTTGAATATTTTCCTTTTATTAATATTCCTTAAAACTACTTTTAAAAATTGGAAATTAAATAATATATCTGAGCTCAAAAAAATAATAATAAAAAAAATTTAGTAAGTTTAATAATTATTATAAACTATTATTGTTTAATCGACAGAGTTAATTATATTTATTTCAATTATTTTCATTTGAATTATATTAATGTAATTGAATTTTTATATTAAGAGAGTTGAAAGTTTTTTTAATGGAGATAAGAGATTCTCCGTATTAAGTTAAACTTGAGACAAAGAGATTCAAATTTTAATAGTTATTTCTTATTGAATTGAAAATATTAATGATCATTAATTAAAATCTGTATGTAAATTCTCAAACAAAATAATAGGAATTGAGCATATCTGTGTGTTTGGTCCAACGAAGTTTGAAGAAGAAGCGATTCCTTAATGGCGGCTAGGAGACCCTCCGTCCTGTTATCAATCCATTCGCGTTGTAAACATTACTTCTTGTTTTCTTCTGTGCACAATTAAAAATTATACTAGGTTCTTGAATATTATAAATGGGATTATCAGTTGGTGTTGGTTGATTTCGTTTAACAGGCATTCATGTCTCCTTCCACCTTGCACGCCAGCGTTCTAACCCCTACGACAGCCAGGACACAAGAGAGCGAGCCGGCTCTTCGCTGCCCGGTCACCTCACTTCGCCAGCGCTGGCACGCATGCGTAGATGCGCGTTCAACTATGTGTTCGTTCAGCTTTTCGCTTGCAAACAAAAATAATATTTTGTTATTAATAAAAATGTTCCTCTTTATAATTAAAATTCATAATTTTAATTCTTCAAATAAATTCGATTCTTTTTTAATTTTCTATGTGATTTAAAATTATTCTAAATTTGGATAGGGATACTATCTGTCGCACAAACGTTGAACTATATCTCCTAGCTAGTCACCAAATTCAAAATTTATTAACAGTAGTGATAAAAGATTTTTTTATAACGAATATAAACTTAATCGAAATAAAGCTTATATCGTTACATCCCCCACGATGTAGAATTTCTTTGCCTTCAATAGCAGTTGATCAAGTCAAAGAAATTCCAAATGGGCTGTTGCTAGATTATTTGTAACGAAGAAAAAAAAAATTTTTGTATTTCTCATCAGCATTCTCCCATTCTTATAGTTATGCAATTTAGAATTAGTTTCCGAAATAATAAATAAAGCAGATTGATACCAAGCGAGAGGATCGTGTGTGTACCATACACACATCTGACGGATATGTGTACATGGGTCACACACAACACTGTCCAGGTTCATGGCAAAGTCCAATTGGGTAATCGCACGGGTCTAAATAGGTTTTTTGAAACGAGATCGGTGATGGGGGGGGGGTAATTTATCTCTCACTATATGGTTTCTTGGGAGTCTACTTAGAGCAAAATTTGAAAAATGAGATTGTAAAATTTTATAAAAATAATCAATTTGATCATTTATATAATAATTCCCGTGGATAAGAATAGGAGAACGTAATAATGATAAAGTAGATTTATTGCAATATTCATCAGATAATTGTGGGGGGTCGAGCACTCACTCACATAGGTTGGAATGGGAATTTGTACTAAAGACGAAGTGAGATTATTGGAATGTTGATGCTCAGATTGTGGTAGTAAAGTCACGTTGTTAACGTAGGGGACCCATGGAATAATCAGTCGTAGGTTAGTCAAAGTCTGGGTTAAATAATATCCATTGGGAGAAATTTCCAGGTAAATAATTATCATCCAATAGTGGGTGCAATCGAAAAAGATCTGTATATGAGACCAGGTGTTTATTAATGCTGGAGACAAGAATGTTTGTTCAACCATTGGTAAGCGAGAGAAAAGGTAAATGAAATCCTGATTCTCGATACAAATCTCTCTAATCTGACTGGATAGTACTAAATTTTTTTCTTTGTTTACAGGTCTCTAATGATGAAGCTGAATACAAAACACTAGTGGTGGATGTTAACCGACTTTGTTCCCTAGGCAATTTTTTAAATTGGGGAGGATCTTCGCTGGAAGCTGATTTCTCGTAGTGGTTTAATTGATTGTTGATTGTTAAGCTAGGTGTTTCAGGGCTTGACTGATTGTGTTCCAAAGGTGTATCCACAGTCTTGAGTACTTTCTTAATTTCTGAGACAGGCTCGTTGGTTAAGGAAACAACCGATTTAGTGAGTTCCAACAAGTGATCTTCATCCATTATGGGCACCTTACTTCCAGTATCAATCTTATGTGTATTGGGCCGGTGATTTTCTTCACTTAGCATCTGCCGACCCTCGGTGCTAGTGGTATGGAGTTTTCCTCTTCTTCGGGGTCTTGGTCGTAAGTTTCTTTCGCGGCAAAGGATACGCCATGATTCCTTGGCGATGGATTTTGACTACGTGGCGTTTGCCCTGGCGCTCTCCACTCACCAGAGGGGCGACTCAGATTTCGGTTGGTATCACCTTGTTGAGGAACCGGGTTTGGAGATTTAAAATTTTTATTTGGATACTGAGAAGAAGACTGCTGCGCAGCATTTGAGTCGGGATTAGAGCGTACAGGATAATCCTTAGGAGCTGACGGACTTCGACATTGGTGTCTCTGAGAGGTTGAGTCAGGAGTTACAGGCTTAGAATCAATTGTAGTATGAAGATCCATCAGATCCCATTCTTGAAGCATTTTAAAAATAGTGTTGAATTCTCTATTTGTAGCGGCTAATTGAATTCTAATCGAGTTTGGGAGAAGTCGGATCAATTTGCCAATAAGTTTGCTTTCGTTTGGCTCATAAGGCAGCCTAGAACACCAATCAAACCTCTGTTTGAACTGTGATGCCAAGGGCTGGTCCTTATGACAAACGAATGGTCTCTGAAGAAAGGCCTGGTGAACACTACTTTGGGCATCGTCGCCCCAATAATATTCTTTAAAGGCGTCTAATAATTCTGGCATAGAGGGGTAAGAGAGTTTTTGAGACCTGATCCATTTTAATGCCTGGCCTTCAACACAATATAATAGGGTGTGGTATTTAAGATTATCGGGAATCGAGTGCGAAATAAAAAATTCTTCTAAGGTTTTAAGAAATTCTAGGGGATGAGGTTCATGTAATCCCAGTAACCCAGTGAATTTATCAATTACTTGGCATCGACTACGAATTTCATTTAGTGAAATATATGATGAATTAAAGAAACCAGTCGAAAAAGCAGAAGGTAAATTCGATCCAATACCAGTTTGGTTGAGATTCATCTCAATTTGGAGCTGGTTCATGGACTGCTGAGTGGTGTTAAGGGCATCTGTTAAAGTATTATGCCGCTTATTCCAAAGGTCAGTAGTCTCCTTAAGGCGATCATTCACATCAAGCAGACACTGTTGGCGAGTGGCAGTTAACGCACGTTCTATATGACTGGTTTTAGTTTCAAGAATACCTAATTGAGCTTGGTTCTGTTTAATTGACTGTTTTGCCTGATTGATTTGAGTTTCAACTTGTGTTACTTTAAAAGTAGTAGCTTCTACTTTTTTAGTAATTTGAATGTTTTTTTGTTCTAATTGTTGGTTAAATATACTTTGTTGTGTCAATGTCTGATTTATTTGGGTCATTTGTTGAGTCAATTGTTTATATTGATGATCCAACTTGTGGGTTTGCATCAGTTGCTGGAACATGTTGAGGGTATTAGTATCATTTGCTGGTGTTGTAGTTGACGGAACAGTCAAATTAGCGTTAGAAGCTGTTGGGTTAGGAAGAGTTGGCACAGGCAATGATGTAGGAGGGGTGGTTGCTGGATGTCCGATGAATCCTGGTTGTCTGTCAATTCATCCCCCGGCACGCTAGTTAACGTCTCCTCTGCACTGTTATCATTTTGATCTAGTAAGTTACCGATTACGGTCCCTGAGAGTGATTCAGTCCCCAATGGAATTTGTTCACTCTGCTCCCTCATAGTGGATTGAGCTTCTGGCTCTGCTGCTCCAGGTAAGAGTCTATTTCTGAGCAACATTATTATTTAATTAGAACGGAGAATAAAAGAGTAAAAGATAAAATGTAAAATTTAAATTAGTGGAAATTTTATTAAAAAAACTTTTGGAATGATATAAAATTTTATATTCAGTATAGGACTAAAATTCCTGTTGTAAAT
>JAKCPI010008381.1:0-67300 GCA_023213315.1 Euborellia annulipes
AGAAGCTCCCTGTTCAAACCCTGGGCGTGCAGGATTTTTCATTAAATAAAAATATTTATTTAATGTAAGCAAATCCTCAAGCAAGCACTGGATTGGAAAATTGGATCTCTCTACAATAGCCCCCAGGGCACCTCTACGAGGAGAGGAGGTTGCTGTGACATCCCGTCCTGTGTAAGAGACGTAAAAGAAGGTTCCCTCTCGGCGATGCATTCTTCGAAAGGAGTCGGTGCTGAGGAAGTCCCTCCTCAAACTAGGACATCCTCCCTAGCATAGAAGAGGTTGGATAAAAAGGAACCAGAAATAAGAATTAGTTCAATAGCTAGAAACGAACGCAGGAGAAGTTAGAACAAAAAAAAAAAGCTTTGATAAACAGATTTTTAATAATAATAGTTAGAAAAATACAGATTTTAATTATCTAAAGGCCGCAGCCCAGTAGGGTAGACTTCTTGCTTCTTGTCCTAGGGTCATGGTTTCGCGCCCTAGGTCATGGGTTCCCGTATGTATTAAACCCTAAAAACTTCTCTGGTTGCGTCACTGTGCAATGAAAGTGAAAAATGTTGAGAAACGCTGCTTAAGGAAAAGCTTTGCAACTTTATTGAAATTATTTTTTTTATTTTCCTCCTTGTGGATTCAGAAACTGGATAGATTTTATAATTTAAAGGCTTCAGGAGGCAAAACTGTTCACTGCCAAAAGATGGCGTAAAGGGAGTCTTGAGGAGTGAGCCAAAAACACAACTCGTAGGATTATAGGTGATTTGATAATAGCGGCTGCCAGACTAGCCTGCCATCTTTTACCCAAGAATGGTGAACTAATTGGCCGTTAATTTTTAAATAAATACCTATATTTTTTTTTATATAAAAAACATTCACACTTTCTCATTCACACTCACATTCACACACACATTCATACAGTCTTTTCGGCAACTTAGGCCATATAAGACTTTGACGATAACCGTTGTGAGGGAATATATCTATTGTGGGGTCAGGCATTTCTATTTAAACCATCTGGTATTCAAAAAATACCTAAATATTATATTATATATTTATATTTAATTATTATAGGTTGGATATAAAAGAATTTTCATTTTAGATTTAAAACAAAAAAAAATTGCGATCTTTATAATAGAAATTGCCTTTGGTTTGGCGTAGTAGGTAGCGCGCCAACCACCTATACCAAGCGTCGCGGGTTCGGACGAGCAGTCCGATGATTTTATTTAAGCCATTTGGATACCAGATGGCTTAAATGAAAATGCCTGAACCCCAAATAGATATATTAATTACAACGGTTATCGTCAAAGTCTTATATGGCTGGTTGCCGAAAAATTTGTAGTAGTGTATTTGTAATAGTAATTGTGAAAAAAAAAATGTGAATGTTTCAAAAAAAAAAATAGAAATTTTTGCATTTTCTATAAATATAAAAAAATGATTATTCATTAATTTTTAATCAACCATAATTTAAAAAAAAAAGCTTTATTTTAAGTAAAATTCTCATTAATTCATAAAAAAAAAATTACTTTAAAAATTCCACAGTATTTTCGGACCAAACAATCAATGTGGCTTCCTGAAGTCCCTTAAGTGAGAGGAAAGTATAATAAAAAAAAATTACTGTTGACTAGCCGCGCCGCCCCTGGACCCCCTCCCGAGGTTATCTTGGGCCCGCCTGTGTGTGTTTCCTCGCTTTTTCTTAATTATAAGAACACGTGCCGCCCCCTCATTTGGGATCTATTGCGGGGAGGCTTCGCCCCTTGGATCCACCTCAGGTGACTCAAAGTCCCCCGCGGCGGGACCACTCACCTTTTTTACTTTCTCTTACCTATGCATATATGTAATATATATATAGAGAGAAAGTATTGATTCATGTCAAAAATTCGATGTCGAGATTTTGATGGATCTTCACGTTTTGAGGTCCCCTGAATCCAAAAAAGTGGTTTTCCCGACATATCTGTCTGTGTGTGTGTGTGTGTCTGTCTGTGTGTCTGTGTGTGGGCAGAGGCGTACCGAGGCAGTTGGGGCCTGGGGCGGCACTAGATGAGGGGGCCTTATATTGAATTTTTTTTTTTTGGGGGGGGGAGCTCATCTTTAAAATATCCTTCTCACTCCATACACAAAAATATTTTTTAAAATACCGTATATCCCTGAACCCCAAGGGCCCCGGGGCCTCTCAAAGAGAAATTTTCATTAAATCTTGTTTTTATTTGGGCCCCCTGAGGGCCCCGGGGCCCCTCAAAGAGAAATTTTCATTAAATTTTGTTTTTACTTGAGCCCTGAGGGCCCCGGGGCCTCTCAAAGAGAAATTTTCATTAAATTTTGTTTTTACTTGAGCCCTGAGGGCCCCGGGGCCTCTCAAAGAGAAATTTTCATTAAATTTTGTTTTTACTTGAGCCCTGAGGGCCCCGGGGCCTCTCAAAGAGAAATTTTCATTAAATTTTGTTTTTACTTGAGCCCTGAGGGCCCCGGGGCCTCTCAAAGAGAAATTTTCATTAAATTTTGTTTTTACTTGAGCCCTGAGGGCCCCGGGGCCTCTCAAAGAGAAATTTTCATTAAATTTTGTTTTTACTTGAGCCCTGAGGGCCCCGGGGCCTCTCAAAAGAGAAATTTTCATTAAATTTTGTTTTTACTTGAGCCCTGAGGGCCCCGGGGCCTCTCAAAGAGAAATTTTCATTAAATTTTGTTTTTACTTGAGCCCTGAGGGCCCCGGGGCCTCTCAAAGAGAAATTTTCATTAAATCTTGTTTTTACTTGGGCCCTGAGGGCCCCGGGGCCTCTCAAAGAGAAATTTTCATTAAATTTTGTTTTTATTTGAGCCCTGAGGGCCCCGGGGCCTCTCAAAGAGAAATTTTCATTAAATTTTGTTTTTATTTGAGCCCTGAGGGCCCCGGGGCCCTCTCAAAGAGAAATTTTCATTAAATTTTGTTTTTACTTGAGCCCTGAGGGCCCCGGGGCCTCTCAAAGAGAAATTTTCATTAAATTTTCTTTTTTTTTATCTAAATTTTCCCATTTTTACTTGAGCCCTGAGGGCCCCGGGGCCTCTCAAAGAGAAATTTTTCATTAAATTTTCTTTTTTTTATCTAAATTTTTCCGTTTTTACTTGAGCCCTGAGGGCCCCGGGGCCTCTCAAAGAGAAATTTTCATTAAATTTTCTTTTTTTTATCTAAATTTTCCCATTTTTACTTGAGCCCTGAGGGCCCCGGGGCCTCTCAAAGAGAAATTTTCATTAAATTTTCTTTTTTTTATCTAAATTTTCCCATTTTTACTTGAGCCCTGAGGGCCTCGGGGCCTTTCAAAGGGAAATTTTCATTAAATTTTTTTTTTTTTTATAAATATATGGGGGGCCTATGCCGGCTCGGGGCCTGGGGCGGACCGCCCCCCCTCGCCCCCCTCGGTACGCCACTGGTGTGGGTGGGTGTGTGGGTGGGTGTGTGGGTGGGTGTGTGTGTGGGTGTGTGTTCAATTTTAAGCATGAAGGAATTGAGCTACGAGGTTGAAATTCTATATTTAACTTAAACACCCCCGGGACCGGAAAAATAAGCTTTTAATCAACATCGACCAAAGAGTACTAGTACTTTACTGATGTACTTTTTCAGTTTTTTTCGATTTTCTCAAAATTTGCTCCAACGATTTTTTTTTTAAATTCAAAAATCAATTATTTTTTAGATTCTCTATAAAATGTATATTCTCATTTTGCGATTGAAATCTTCTGAAGACCACTTTACTCTTGTACTCCATAGAAAGGATAGGAGAAATGGTTGCCATGGTAACAAAATATAAATATTTTCCCATACTTATAAATTTTACATCTGAATTCAAATGTTCCGTACTGTCGGGAACTAAATATATGTCGACACAAAAAATCTGGTGTGACAAGCACAGTACACAACTTTCGATTACCGAAGGTAAGAGAAAGTTGTGTGCTGTGCGCCAGTCACACCAGATTTTTTTTTAAACATTCACATTTTTTTCTCACTCACACACATTCACAGAGTCCTTTCGGCAACTTAGGCCATATAAGACTTTGACGATAACTGTTATTATTTATAATATCTATTGGGGGGGGTCCAGGCATTTCTATTTAAGCCATTTGGACATTTTCTTCTTAATTATGAAAAGAAAATTATTTTTATTCCATTCCAATTCAGTGCCTGCTTGAGAATTTGTTTACATTCATGGAATACATAAATGCAAAGAATACATAAATATTACTCTACACATTTCCTATGGGAGAAATCGTAACTTTAAGAATTAATAACTGAAAAAGTTATGGGAAAGGGATGAAAATAATTTTTCTCTAATCCCTAGAAGGTCTTTTTTAGGCATATAAAATTTCATTTCTTATTTCAACCTGGAAGTTGCCTAAATAGAGCGTGACAGACAGACAGACGAACATTAGCGAATTATATACATAGATGAAGAAGAAAAAAAAATAAAAAGGAAATATGAACATGCAGAGAGTATAAAAAAAAGGGATTTTTTTTCTTTTTAAAACCAAATGGCAATAGTCGTTACTATTTTGGAAAAGCGTAAAAAAAAAAAATGATTTCTATAAATGTATAGATAAGAAGAAGACGATGTGAGTAGGGAACATCGCAACCAGCCACTTTGTTCTTTATCTCTCTTTCTTTCTTTCTTTCTTTCTCCTAACGCTTATGCCTTAAAGCTTTTTGGCTCGAAAGCAAGAATGAATGACAGATGAAGGAATTGCCCTGCCAGCTGCCTGCATCGATCCAATTCAGCTTAGAGAGAGTACACACACACACTCACAAGAATTATCCAGATCCAGTGACCTGAACAAGTAGAAAGAGAAAAAAAAAAGCCTCACAATAATATTACAAATAAATATTTTTTTTTTTGTTTTAACAAACAAACAAATGTTTATCCATCCCATTTTGGGCGTTCCCTCCAGCTGGCTCGCCTTTTCTTAATCATCATATCCCAATTTTGCTTGATCATATTGGGTACTTTTTTTCGTTAACAGAAAATTAATATAAATATACTTTGAGAAATATAAAGAAAGATCTCTAATTAAAAAAAATATATAATTACATTTGTTATAGATATATTCCTTTGAGGATCAGAGTTAAAGGAAAGAAAAAGAAAATTTAATTAGTGGTAAGGGCACTCCGAGTACAAAATTGGAGGATCCGTGGTTCAACTCCCTTACCAGTTTCGGATAAATGAATTAATAAATAATGGAATTGTATAAATTTCCCTCTCGCGGCTTACATAGGCGATGTATACAATATCTTAAATATTATTTATATAATTTCTTTTAGAGATTTGAAATTCCTACCGGGATCCACGTTTATTTCCCCGAGGTGCTTTCGTGCACGAAGACACACACCTCAAGACCAACCCGTCCTCTGGCTGTAGTCATCTACCGGCACCCCATGAAGTTGCATCATTTCCTACCTCTAACTCCTCCTCCTTAGTTCGTTTCTATCTAGTGAACTAATCCTTATTTCTAGTTCCACCCGGTTCCTTTTATCCAACCTGTTCT
Source organism: Euborellia annulipes (assembly GCA_023213315.1). Taxonomy (NCBI): domain Eukaryota; kingdom Metazoa; phylum Arthropoda; class Insecta; order Dermaptera; family Anisolabididae; genus Euborellia; species Euborellia annulipes. The sequence continues at coordinate 5,494 of JAKCPI010008381.1, forward strand.
ATACTCTGGAGGATGTCCTAGTTTGAGGAGGTACTCCCTCAGCACCGACTCCTTTCGAAGAATGCATCACTGAGAGGGAGCCTTCTTTACACCCTTCCACAGGACGGGATGTCAGAGCAACTCCCTCTTCTCGTAGAGTTGCCTGGGGGCTATTGTGGAGAGATCCCCAATATTCCAATCCAGGCCTCCTTGAGGAATAAATATTTTTATAGCATAAGGGTATTTTATGGCTGGTAGAATTTGTAACAGGAATGAAAGTTAGAAGAAAAATGCAGCCAGAATTTTTTCTTTAAATATATATTTCAACAGCTAGCTGACGTTTCGGCTTTGGTTGGAAATATATATTGTGAAAGAAAAAATTCTGGCTGCAGCTTGCTTCGAGGCTTTCATTCCGTTATAAATATTTTTATTTAATGAAAAATCTCTCACGCCAAGAGAACAGGGATCTTCTTTGTAGAAGCCGACACCCTAGGTCACTACACCAGCTAACCCCCCTGTAATTTCTTATTGTGAAGTGTATTTTTATTTCTGTGATTAAATGTTGTTATTTATTTTTGTTAAAATACGGTGTACTTCATTATCCCGTTTTCCAAGGAGTCCACGATTGCTTGGAGGAGTAAATATAATTATACAGTCCACTAGGGGGGGAAAAAAAAAAAAAAATGCTACCCTCTCTATATCTCCTTCAAGCTCTAACAGGAATTTTAATTTATTATTTTTATAAATCCGATTCGCAAAATAAAATTAATACATTTAAAAATAGGAATTTAAATATGAATTTATAGAAATTGAAATTAAGTTGAAAAATGTTAGAAAATAAAATAATCCTTTTCTCCACTTTCCCCATTTGGAGAGCAGCTTGACACTGAAATACATCACTCGATGGCGAGCGGTGAAGCTGCCAACATCCTACATCACTCGGGCACTGACTGTGAAGCCGTCAGCATACTCTCGTCACTCATATGCTGATCTTTTGGAGTGGCCAGTTTCCTTACTCGCTATTGTCTGGAAGAGAGCCAGTCAACGTCACCTCTTCTTGCCTTCGGATCGGGTAACGGCCACCACTTGGAACATATTTGCCGAGAAACGTCCAACAGCCTTCAATGCGGTTCGGACGAAGGTCGGCCAGCTGCGACCGAAATGTCATTTCAAGTTCCAAAACGAAGACAACATCAATTTTACATTTCTTTTTTTTCATTTCTTTTTATATTTTTCAATAAATTTCATTCCATAACCGAAAGTTGTATGCTGTGCGAGCAGTCACACCAGATTTTTTCTTCCCTTCAAACTTCTTTGATTTCAAGAAAGAAATTCAACATTTGTTTTATGTCTAATCGATTGTCAATTTATTTAATAGACAATAAATCAACCTCTCTTTTTTTTTTAAATTTATTTATTCATTTTTTTTTTTTTTTTTTTAATTTAATCCGATTTATTCATGGAAATAAAATTCTCTTTTTTTTGCTTCCTATAATATTTTCCATTAAATCAAAACCAAAAGAGAAGAAGTAAATTAAATTAAAGATCAATATATTTGACTCTCAATACTCACAAACTTGAATAAACATTTATTTATTTATTTAGTGGATACACAATATTGAAATTTACTTACTCAAAGGGGAGATAGAGATATTTAATTGGTTAGAATGAAATTAGAAATTTTATTTAAAAAACATCATTCATAAAAAAACAAAAAAAATTTATTGATTTTTCATCAGGTAAAGTAGAAATTAAGAAAACATCAAAAATAAACGTTTCGGCCTATTGAGACATCTTCAATTATTAGGCTACAAAAATATCTCAGCACCGACTCATTTTGAAGAATGTTTCACTGAGAGGGAACCTTCTTTACGTCCCTTCTACAGGGCGGGATGTCACAGCAACTCCATCTCCTCGTAGAGTTGCCTGGGGGCTATTGTGGTCTTATATTCCAATCCAGGGCATACTTGAACTTTCCATACTAGATATGGACGATGTTATGCATAAAGGAACCAACCGCCATTATGATCGAAATTGAGTTAAGACCGCCATCTGGTACATAAAAAGATCTACCTCTTTATTTAAATCACATTATTACTTGTTTTGTATATATAAAACAAGAAAAAAAGGTCATTGCATGTGGTTTTGTTTACAATAATTCAAATGAAATGCGTCTTGTCCATCTCCCTTCTTATATTGTCGAAATTGCAAAGACCCTCACATGGCAACAGACCGATTATGTCCTGAGTACATATTTCAAAAAAATATAAAAGAAACGATGTCAAAAGAAAACATATCTTTTAGTGAAGCTAAAAAGCTTTTAACTAACCAAAATTTGTACTCCAATAGACTTGCCAATCTTGCTTCATATGAACATTTCCCTCCACTTAATAATGGTATGAATAGTTTCGAAAAAACTCAGAATGTGACCCATATAAGAGGTGAAACAATAGATAACTTTAGGACCCAATCAACTTCGTTATACACCCAATTTTATGATACAGCTGCTACATCAATGATGTATAAACATCAAGTGGTAACTCAGGGGAAAAGTCACGAGCATAAAGAAAATTTCCCAGCATGTCACAGCAACTCTCTCTCCTCGTAGAGTTGCCTGGGGGGGTATTGTGATTTTTTTTTTCTTAAAACATTCACACTTTTTTCTCATTCACACTCACATTCACACAGTCTTTTCGGCAACTTAGGCCATATGAACCCTGTTATTCAATGGTGTGTCAAAGACCAAAAAATTCAAAATTGAGTTAAGCATGGAATATTGTTTCAAATGCTTTAATTAATAGTATTTTTATGAAATATGTCCTAAAAAAATTTATTTTTAATGTAAAAGCATAAAATTATTTTTACAATATTTCAATGCAGGATTTTACATTTTTCAATAATGATTTATGTACTTAACATGTTGTTTCGTAATACTTAATTTGAAAAGAACAATTTTTCATTTATGCGTCAAGTGCAAGACATCGTAAACAACTATACGCTTGAGATATATTGTTGCGTTTATGCCCTAAGTATTTTCAATTATGAACACCGGCATCGCTATTGTTTAGAGGTATTTAATATAAACTCAAGAAAATATTAATTTTATTTATTTCAAATTTATATATTCAATACACCATTACTATATTCCATTTGTTGAAATTTAATACAAGTATTTCATAACCTACAAAAATTATAATTCATTTTTAGCCTAATTCTATAATGTTTTCTATCTTTTTCCATGAACTATATATATATATATATTTTCCAATTAACAATAAATTAATATCGTTTGAGTTTTAACCAGTGTGATTTTAACAACCAATAAAAAGTTATTTACCAAATAATATTATATATATTTTTCCCCTTAAATAAATAAACAAAAATCATTTTTTTTTTGAAAAATGAGAAAATTTTCTCTGAATTCGTAGACGTCAAAATTTATTTTTTTGATATTATTCCTGATAATGAAAATGAAGATGAGGATGAGGATCAGTGCGATTTCGAAAAGACAACAAAATAAATAATATTAGGTTAGGGTTAGGTTGAAGTGGCCGTAATATCCCAGATAGCACACTTCGTCTTATGTACCTACCGTTTAGTTCCAGTTTACGGCCAAGACGTACCTGGACCTAAATGGTAAGTAAAGCGGGCTAACATGGCGGATACGTCCAATCATGTATGTACATAAGATGTCCCGCCCCGACCTATTCCAGACATACACTTAGAATTTTTTTCAAAAAAATATTTTTGTATTTTCAAAGTATTTTTTTCAGTTCCTCATACGGCTTAGAGATAGAATATTTTAAAAAAATGTTAATTTTTTTTTTCAAATTATTTATTTCTCTTTTTCAAGGGTTTTGGAAATTATTAAAAATATATTTAAAAAATACACAAGTGTAGGTCGCATAGCGGACCTATTCCGGCTGTAAACTTAGAATTTTTTCAAAGAAAAATTTTTTTTATCAATTTTATTTACCAAAACAAATGTGAAGTTATGATCCATTAATATGTTGGAATGCTAATCCTAATAAAATAAAATTTATCAAATTTTTAAATTTTTGTATAAATATTTTGTTTAATTTTTTTTTATGAACATTGAACAAATAATTGTTTTTTTTAGGATTCCTATATAAAAAGGTAAGTTTGGTTTTATTTTTTATTATTTATATTATTTATTATAAAAATAAAATCTTTAAAGACAATGTGGAGAAAGCCCGTAATAGAGATAGAAGATAAAATAAAATTAGGACCGAAAACAAGTTTGTCTTTTTATTTCATCTTCCAAAATCTTTCAATTTTTCTAGGTATTGGAACATTTATTTGCATATACTTGTTTGATTGACTAATCTGCAGAAAATGGGCTTACCGCGTGGTTTAAAATCTTCCCCCAATTTTTGGCCCTGTATTTGGGAAAGAAATTATAATTTATAATGGCATGTTTATAAAAGAGCTCGTTTGATATACCAAGAAGAAATGCAATCTTGTCACAATTTATATGATGATTGTAATAACATATTAGAAAATCGCCTAATTAAAATGCTATTAAAATTTAGACGAATGGAATGCGGACAGTGGCTTAGAATTGACAAAAAGATGGCTGGAATGGAAAAAAATAAAATATTAAACAATTGGAAAAACCCAGGAAAAACCCAGCGTCATTGTATTCAAAAATGGCAATGCCCTTTGTAAAGGGATAGACTACCTGCCTGCTAAAACTGACCGCTTTCTAGCTTTAGTCTGCATTCAGCTTTTGACCTGAGAAGATGTATTTTTCAATTTGTGTTCCAACGAAATTCATGAGTTGACAAATTTTTTTTTTTTTTATAAACTTTTTTGTCAAAAAAATATCTAAATAATTGTTTCATAATAATTTTTTTTTTTTTTTTTTTTTTAAAGGTCCTTCTCGGCATCTAAGGCCCTTTAGACCCCATCCCTATTTATTTCAAATGATTTGTAGTCAAATCAAATGAAATAAATTTTTCTCGCTTGGGATGGGAAGCGAACCCGGGACTCCGGTGCGAGAATCATAATAATTTTATAATTTTTTCTTTTTTTTTTAGATCAATTGTCTTTTGTAAGCAGGCTGAAATGAACAAATCTCCTTGAGAAAATAGAAATGTCTTTTCTATCAACCGGAAGAAATATGGAAGAAAACAACGATTATAAAAATTTAATCAGTATTTTTCCAAATGTATGTTTATCTTTGTTTAAAAAAAGTCCTAGACCATTTTATGAATCTAGCAATATTATGTACCGGTATATTTTATTTATTTTATAATGTTATCTTTTTGTATAATTATTATTTATTAACAGATACGAGTAGGATGGCAGCCAGGAAAGAAATCAGACAAAAATCTAATCAATCTTTATCTAATTTTATTTCGATTACCGACGTTTCGGACGCAAATTGCGCACTTCCTCAGGTCAGCAAGAAACAATGAATCGTACACCCATGAATTGTGTTTTTATATTGTTAAAAAAAAAAAAAAATACGCCCATCTGTATTTTATTAACTGTCTATTGTCCTGAGGAAGGGCGCGATTTGCGTCCGAAATGTCGGCAATCGAAATAAAATTAGATAAAGATTGATTAAATTTTTGTCTGATTTCTTTCCTGGCTGCCATTCTACTCACATCTGCTAATAGTTCAGCCATCATCTCAATATTATTATTTATTAATTTTAAATCCTTATTCCTCAAATAAAAAAAAAAGTTGTTATACAAAATGTGTTTTTTCTTTATCTTTTGTGCTTTGGAGTTTCTGTTTCAAAGTTTTCCCATATAAAAACAATAATAAAAAAAAAAAAATTAAAATAATTAAAACTATTTATAATTTAAGTTTTTACTGTGTTAATCCCTCTGCATGATAATGTCCTATGCCAAATGGAGTCTTAATTTTTTAACATAACGCAAAAATAAGATGAAAATAAATAAGAATCTGCAGGACCAAATTTGGATGTAGAATATATTAAAAACATATTCCTGGGTCGCGCACGGGACCAAAAAAGATTCGTCCTGGCAGTACGCACAAAGGTACTGTTCGGGTCGCACGGGGCCATAGACAGGACCTAAACGGGACACCTTATGTACGCATGGAATGTAGGAAGAGGTCCATAAAATGTACCTACATCGTAGGTCCTGCGACCCAAAATGTATCTGCATAAGACGAACGACAGGTCGCGGCGGGACATAGGATGTACATACATAAGACGAATGTGTGCTATCTGGGATTAAGTCTATTTCATTATTATAACTTTGATTTACTGTTTCCAAGCTATTTATTCAGAAATTAATTGATGAGAAAATTTTGATATCACTTTGTATTTAATTTTAAAATATTAATACTATTTAAAATTGATGAATGTGATTTTGATAAAAAGTTTCTATGCTACTAGTATTAAATATAAAGAGACTTTGAAGCATTTTTGCAAATATAATTGGACTTAGAGAATTTTTCAATCATGGGTCAAGGGACTTTGAAGCATTTTTTACAAATATATATCGCACATAGAGAATTTTGTAAAAATAATTTTTTATATTTTATTTTTTTCCTCTAAATTAGTCATATTTTTTAGAGATAATTTATGAATATCTGCCATAATTACAGTATTTACTTGCACAATTGACAAAAAAATGATATATAATCTAATAAAAACAATTTAAATCAGAAAAACTTTAATGTTGATTTTCTCAAAACTCGATATTTGGTCTTTGACACACCATTGAATAACAGGGTTCATATAAGACTTTGACGATAACCATTATTTATGAATTTGTCTATATTGGGGTCCAGGCATTCTTATTTAAGCCATCTGGTATCCAATTGGCTTAAATAAAATCATCGGACTGCCTGGGGTCCGAACCCGCGACTTTTGGTATACGAGGTTAGCACGCTAACCTCTACGCCAAGCCCCGAGGGTGGGCTATTGTGGTGAGATCCAATATTCAAATCCTGTGCCTGCTTGAGGATTTGTTTACATTAAATAAATATTTTTATTTATTGAAAAATCCCGCACGCCAAGGATTTGAACAGGGATCTTCTTTGTAGAAGCCGACACCCTAGCTCACTACACCAGTGAGCCCCATCACACACTCACACTTTTTTCTTTACTTCTTTATGCATAACATCGTCCATATATTGTTACGAGAAAATAAAAGATTAATTAAACCTTTCATTTTATTATAAATATAAAATTTCCAATAAAAAATAAAAGAAAAGCGAGAATTTTAATTAAAATCAATCTAACTCCAAAGGCCTTCCCTTTGTATTATAACTAAAATAATAGAAAAAGGTTATAAAATATATCTTATATTACTCAAATAACAATCAAAAATTTTATTTATATCAAAGTTTAGAGATTTGAAATATGATATTTCACTAGTAAAAGGACATTTATTTCCTTCCACCTTGAGGCCCTGGCTGGTTATATCTCAAATTTATAGTTGTTTTGTTGTTTGTTATGATATGGATAGAAAGAGAGAGAGGATCTAATCTAATTTCATTTTATAATTTGAAATATTAACAAAATTCATACATACGGGTAACGAAGGGAATTTTATATTTTACCTCTTTTAGATAACAAACATTCATAATAGAGTTTATATAAAGAAAAGAAATATTATTTGATAAAGGTTAATGTGTTTCTTTTTCTATAGAAAAGATACCGTTACATTTTATTTTACCGCACTATTGTATGTAAGGGGCGGGACCATCTGGACCATCCAACTTGGGGTCTTTTTTAAAATGATTACATTCTTCTTAAAATCTGTAATTATTTATATATATATTGCGGTATACATACGACTTATTTATCATGACGGTGCTCTTAAATTCTTCCAGGACTGACCGAGATTCTAGAAAATTGAAGAAAAATAATAATAATAATAGTTAGAGGAGATGAAAATCGAGAAAATTCCATTTATCCTGAAAAAATTAGAAATTAGTTGTGTATTCAACTACTGAAGTATTTGAAGCGTCAAGTAAAAGCTTAGAAACATGGGCGTAACTAGGGGGGTGCCGGGGGGCCTGGCCCCCCAGAAAGCTCCTTGCCCCAAGAAAAATTGAAGGGGGGCCATGGGACCAGCCATCTTCCGGTGGGCCTGGAAAGCCCCATATTTTCTCAATTTTTCTTGGGGCAAGGAGCTTTCTAGGGGGTGGGGGGCAGGCCTCTCTCTCAGTCAATCTTGGAAAAATTTAAGAGCACCGTCATGTTAAATAAGCGGAGAAAAAAAAAATTTTTTTTCAATTAAAAAAAAAATAGAATGCAAAATAATCCCACTCTGAAATTCTCAGAGCATTTGTAGAAAAAATCAGTTTTTTGTTAAAAAAAAAAAAAAATAAATAAATAAATAAAAGAAAGTGTGATTCATCCCGAAATTTTTGGTTTTTTTCCGAAAATGTCAAAAAAAAGTTCAAGATGAATCTGTAAAATTTTGTCATATTTATTTCTGAAAAGTACATTTAAAGACAAAAATTAAAAAAAAAAAAAAAACGTCCCGATAAGCTAATTTTTGACAGATTTACGGTTTAAAAAAAAAAGTCGATGTTTTTTACTTTCTCTTATCTATGTATATATGTAATATATATATAGAGAGAAAGTATTGGATTCATGTCAAAAATTCGATGTCGAGATTTTGATGGATCTTCACGTTTTGAGGTCCCCTGAATCCAAAAAAGTGGTTTTCGCGACATGGTCTGTCTGTGTGTGTGTGTGTGTCTGTGTGTCTCTTTGTCTGTGTGTGTTCAATTTTAAGCATGAAGGAATTGAGCTATGAGGCTGAAATTTTATATTTAAGTTAACCACCCCCCGGGACCGGGAAAATAAGCTTTTAATCAAAATAGGCCAAAGAGTACTAGTACTTTACTGATGTACTTTTTCAGTTTTTTTTCGATTTTCTCAAAATTTGCTCCAACGATTTTTTTTTAAATTCAAAAATCAATTATTTTTTAGATGCTCTTTCAAATGTATATTCTCGTTTCGCCCTCAAAATTGTTTGAAGCACACTTTACTCTTGTATTTCATAGGAAAGATAGGAGAAATGGTTGCCATGGTAACAAAATATAAATATTTTCCCATACTTATAAATTTTACATCTGAATTCAAATATTCCCTACTGCCGGGAACTAAATACATGTCGACACAAAAAATCTGGTGTGACAAGCACAGTACACAACTTTCGATTACCGAAGGTAAGAGAAAGTTGTGTGCTGTGCGCCAGTCACACCAGATTTTTGAAAATGCTATAACTTTTTTTTGGCTGGGTCGAAAAATCTGAAAAAAATTCTCAGACACGTTTTCAATAGGGTGGAAATAAATAAAAAAAAATAAAAAAATAAAATAAATAAATAAATAAAAACACCCCATAAAAAATCTTTCAACTAGGCCTACTGAAGTTTCAGAATCCGATTGTTTGATAGAATTTTTGATTAAATCCATCAAAATTTCACTATCTCGATATTTTCTCTCTATACATATATATAGACAAGAGAAAGTAAAGATTTTATTTAAATTTTTATTTTAACTACTAATAAAATTTAATTTCAACTTTCTAATAGATTATGACATTACATTTTTGATATGAACGGAACATCCAGTACTCACTAACATCAAAAAAAGGTGACATTCAAATCACAAATGAGAAATGATCTTTTTCCTAAAATAAAAATTTTATATCACCCATTGGTAGGTTGGTTACATCAGATTTTATTTATTTATTTATTTTTTTTTCAAATTGATTGGAAAATATTTTAGCATGAGAGAAAGAGAGAAAAAAAAATTGAAATTTTATTTGTTGTTTCAACTTTTATTAACAAAAATGTATTATCATAAAGTTGATAAAATAACTCCCATGTTTATTTATTTATTTATTTATTTTTTTTTTTGAACTCCCACAAACTGATAACACATTGAAACAATAAAATAATTCAGCAAACAAAATGTGAGTGTGTATTTTTTTTTTTTTTAGATAATTTAAATTAAAAAAAAAAAAACATTTTTGTTTTTAATATGTTTATTAGTTTTCATAAAATTTTTTAAAAACTATGAGATTCAAAATATAATTATAACTAGCCAGGGGGCTTCGAATTTTTCCCACAAACTATTGCTGACGAACCTACTAAACGTGTGCCGTAATTTTCATTTCTATCAAAAAAAAATTACTATTGTTAAAATAGTATGATTTTGTTTTGTATATTTTAATGATATTTAATCCACAAAAGCGCTGATGCAACTCTACGAGGAGAGGGAGTTGCTGTGACATGCCGTCCTATGGAAGGGACGTAAAGAAGATTCCCTCTCAGTGATTAATTCTTCGAAAGGAGTGCTTAGCGAGTGTTTCCTCAAAATAGGACATCCTCCCTAGCATAGAAGAGGTTGGATAGAAGGAACCGGGTGGAATTAGAAATAAGGATTGCTTGTTAGCTAGAAATGAACGCGGCGGGATAGAACTTGACAACTCTGGAGTATATCAATTAGTTTTAGATAAATTTGACTCCAAAATTACGTCAAATTGAATAAAGAATTGTACAATTTTCTATATGTTGCTTAATAATCTTGAAAGTTTTATTGAGTTCTTTTGTCTCTAGGTAGAAGGGGATTTTTTTTTATTAATAAATACTATTGAAAATGCCAATAGTGTTTTTTTTATTAAAATTTACAAAAAAATATAGTTCGCGTATGGAAGGTTCCCCATTGGGTATTATCAAATTAATGTTAATTTTTTTTAAATAAATCCTCAGGCAACTCTACTAGGAGAGGAAGTTGCTGTAACAACCCGTAATTTGGAAGGGACGTAAAGAAGGTTCCCCCTCAATGATGCATTCTTCGAAAAGAGTCGGTGCTGAAGAAGTTTCTCCTCAAACTAGGACATCTTCCCTAGCATAGGAGAGGTTGGATAAAAGGAAAGGAATCAGAAATAAGAATTAGTTCGTTAACTAGAAAGGAAGATGAGTTAGAGATAGGAAATAATGTCATTTCGCGGGGTACCGGTAGTTGACTACAGCCAAAGGCCGGATGGGTTTGAGGTGTGTATCTTCGTGCACGGAAACGCATTTTTTCCAAGATAAATTATGTGTGTGTATATTTTTTTAATGAGCTAGATATCTATTCAATATATTTTTGTTAATTATCATTCTCTAAAGAATTGGGACGCATGAATAAATCAAGGCGATAGTAGTCTGACGCAGTAAAGTCCTGGAGAGCCAAAAGCCCGGCGAATTTGGATGGCCCGGCTAGTTATTTTACGGTGTTACATAAAAGTGCAATATTTTTTACTTTATCCGGTGCCATTCTTAGAATTGTGTTCTGCGGGACGCTATGAATAAAATATAAATTTTTTTTTCGGAAGAACTTTTTTTTTTACTTTGCTTGGTGTTTAAATAGCTGGAGTAAATTAAAATTCAAGAAACTTTTCAATGTGAAAAATTAAACGAAAGTTTGAATAAATTGTACATTAAACACCGTGTACAGAATTAGAATATGTAACATTGTAACATGGGGATGTATGGCTATAGAGTAGATGTTGAAAGAGGTTAAAAAAAAAAACAAGAAAAAAATGCAACCAAAGTAGTTTCTTTATTGATATTCAGCCTACGGCTAACGTTTCGATCCTAGTTTTGAACCATCATCAGAGCTTTTGACACAGCCCCAACTATGAAATTCTGCCTTCTATTACGTTTGCGAATAAAAAATAGGAGATCAAGAGGCCTAACTTTTGAGATATTCGGCGGGATTTTTGATTTTTTTGGCGGGACATTTAAATGTTTTTTATTTATTTAAAGGACTAATCTTTCTTGTACGGAATTAAAGAACGTCTGACATCCCCGCACCGACAGATATTAAGAAAGATTTTGATTTAAGAGATTATTATTATTATTTGAAATTCCTATCTGGATACCCGTTTATTTAGCCGAGGTGCTTTCGTGTAGGAAGACACACACCTCAAACCCAACCGGAGCCTCTGGTCGTAGCCATTTCCTCTCCCTCATCATTTCTGGTTCCACCCGGTTCCTTCTATCCAACCTCTTTGTATGCTAGGGAGGATGTCCTAGTTTGAGGAGGAACTCCGTCAGCACCGGCGTGTAGCCAGCTCCTTTCGAAGAATGCATCACCTTCTTTACGTCCCTTCCACAGGACGGGATGTCACAGCAACTCCCTCTCCTCGTAGAGTTGCCTGGGGGCTATTGTGGTGAGATCCAATATCCCCAGGGCTTGCTTGAGGATTTGTTTACATTAAATAAATATTTTTTTATTTAATGAAAAATCTGTCACGCCCAGGATTTGAACACGGATCTTCTTTGTAGAAGCCGACACCCTAGCCCACTACAGTGAGCCCTCAAGATATTGATAATCATACATTAAATGCCCGCAAACGAAAATTACGAGTATATAAAAAGTGTGTAAAGATGTCACATATTTATAAAAAAAAAACAAAAACAAACCTGTCATAATAAGATCATTTTTTATTTTTATTAGTCCGTAATTTTTTTATTTAGAGTATGATACTCGTTATGATCTCGTAGAGAGAGTGAGGGAGGGAAGTAATGTTCGACACCTGCAGCCAAGACAATTTATTCCCACCACTGAAAGGTCATTGACGCCAAATGACGGTTGCGGTGAATGGGGGGGAGGGGTGGGTGTGTGGGGGTGGGGGGTCACTCTCTCTCTTCACCAACAACGGTACAGCCTGGCATGCAAATCAGTCTCCCTCTCTCTCTCTCTCTCATATTGATTCAATTATGCGATCAAGACGCTGCTGTTGCTGCTGTTACTCACACAATGACAAATTTTAGGACTTTGCTACACACTCTCTCTCTCTCTACTAACTTGTTGTTGTTGAGACTTTAGAAGTTAAAGGGAGAGAAGGTTTCGAGGCAGTAAACAAATGATGGACTTGAAATTTATATTACAAACAAATGAAATTGTTTTGAAATTAAATGAAAACTTTCATTTAAGTTTTTTTTTTTTTTTTAAACGTTATACACGAACAATATTATATAGACGTCCTCATGAGTGGTGGTGCATTACCAAAATGAAATATTTTTCACATTTCACACCACATATTTCTCATATTATAATAAACCAGATATCAAGAAACAATTATTAAAAATTCTATGTTGAGAGAAATACAGATCCCTATTTATTTATTTGAAATTCCTATCGGGATTTATTTACTCGAGGTGCTTTCATATTCGAAGTAAGGGCGGATACAAGGGGGGGGGGTAAAGGGGGTAATTATCCCCTCCCCCTGAGATTTGAAAAAATACTTTTTTTCGAAAAAAAAAATCTATTTTGAATGTAAAATTTTAAAAATTAATGCTTAAAAATTTGATTTATATTTATATTCTGGCAAACAAGTACAGAATCCCCCTTTAAATTACCGAAATTAAGAAAAAAATATGTGCTGTGCGACCAGTCACTCCAGATTACCCCCCACCTCCCCGAAAAACACCTTTGGATCCGCCACTGGTTCGAAAACACATTCCTCAAACCCAACCGGCCTCTGGCCGTAGCGATCTACCGGCACCCCGTAAAGTTACATTATTTCCTATCTCTAAGTCTTCCTCCTCCTGCTTTTCATTTCTAGCTAATGAGCTAAATCTTATTTAACTCGGTCTGAATGAAATGGCGCCAGGTATCCGAAATCCATTACACCTTGAATCTACGAATCAGTCGTCAGGCCAGTAGCACTGTATGGCACCGAGTGCTGGCCCACAATAAGAAAGCAGGAACAGGCCTTGCATGTTATGGAAATGAAAATGTTGAGATGGTCGCTGGGAGTGACGAGGCTCGACAAAATAAGGAATAACAGTTTGGCGTGGCTCCAATACAGGAAAAGATGTGAGGGGGCTAAGGTGGTATGGCCACATGATGCGCTTGTCCGGGACATCGGTGTCGAAGACGGCAACCTTCCTAAGTCTGGGGGGCGTAAGTGCGAGAGGGCGTCCAAAAACAAACCCTGAACAATGATATGAGGCTTCACCAGCTAGGATGTTCTGAACCGACGCAAATGGTGAAGGTTGTCCAGGGCCCGAAAGGGATAAATGATAAGAAGAAGAAGAAGAGCTAAATCTTATTTCTCGTTCCTTTTATCCAACCTCTTCTATGCTAGGGAGGATGTCCTAGTTTGAGGAGGTACTCCCTCAACACCGACTCCTTTCGAAGAATGCATCACTGAGAAGGAACCTTCTTTACGACGGGATGTCACAGGAACTCCCTCTCCTCTTAGAGTTGCCTGGGGGCTATGTCCCAATATTTCAATTAAGTGTTGTTTACATCTCTAGAATCCAAAAAAGTGGGTCTGTCTCAAATATTGCAAGAATAAAAAGAGATAAATCGGCCAAAAAAGTAATAATTAACTGGTTGTTAGTTAATACTTGCACAGAGGAGGCAATGGCTAAGCCGGCTAAGCTGAAGATTTCGGAGTCCGAAGTCTCAACACGGCTCGGGTTCGAATCCAGCTTGCCGCAAATAATTCAAACATCCTGCCGAAGTCTCCTCTTAGGGTAGGAAAGGGAGATAGCCCCACCGTGGTATCACAAAGGGCCTAATTGGCCTAAGTGTGTTCCCTCTCTGGGAAAGGCCACTTCAACCAAACCTAACCTAATACTTGCACATATCAGGTTTTTCAAAATCAACGACGATATGTCAATAATGATAATCTTAAAGCCAAAGCGCGTGGGTTCGGGCCTACCAAGCAATGCAATCAATTTATTTAAATCATTTGGTATAACTAAATGTCCCTGGACCTCCTAATATATCATATTTAAATAATGAGTTAAAATCTATATGGCCAAAGATGACGTGGAAAAAAAAATTAAATGCCATCCCACCCCCGGTCAGCTCCGCCAGATTTCTTTACATTAGATTGTTGTTTTAAAATGTGTTTTAATTTTTTCATATGATAAATATCCCCATCATATATCTCATCTTTATTTATTCATTTTCTAGGATAACAAATGGAGGTCATTAAATGCGAATTTTGAAAATATCTTATTAGCATAATCTCTCCCTCTCGCCCATCGATGATCATTGTTGATGATTAGTGGATGCATTTATGCATATGGACATGTGCATCTATCTATCTATCATAGATGATAATCAATGGTACTTAGAGGAACATCCATTTTCAAAGCCCTCCTTCTCCACTCTTTATCTCCCAATTATTATTATAAATATATCCTCCGGGTAACCATCGGTATTCATTATTAAAGAGATATTGAATAATAAAAGTTTAATGGGCTCTACAACAGAAAAAGAAAATTTGAATAAAAAATCTCAATATATATGTATATCGTAACTTTGTATCGTTAAAAGTCTTTAGGCGGAAAAGGAGCGAAGGTGTTACGCATGTTTTTCTCGATACGATGGCGTAGTGTGTCAATAAAAGCATACCCAAAAAATCAAAAATTGCCAAGAGATGTCAGAATGATAGCTAATAATATTTAATGCATTTGGTTGATTTTCATTGATCTTTTAAAAATAAATACTTTATAAATGTTATTATATATTATATATCTTTTATAAAAGCATAAAAATATATAAATATAGGCTAGATATACGCTATTAGAGGATCAGCTGATAGACTAGCCTGCCATCTATTGCAAGAATGCTGAACTAATTTGACAGTTGGTTTTTAAATAAATCATCTAAGCTTATTTTAAAAATTTCTTAATTAATATGTGATTAATAATAACAATAAATTCATTTTTAAATTTAAAAAGAATTAAAGATTATTGGGACAGATTGTTTTTTTTTTTGTATTTGCTTGATAACAAAAAAATTAATTACGATAATTTTTTAATAAGTCATTAAAAAAATTATAGCTGGATGTCCCAAATAATCTCTTATGAATTTAATTCATTAAAAAAAAACTGCATTGAAAAATTCCTTATAATAGTCTAGTTTTTTAAAAGTCCGTTTAGACGTCGCTCCTGAACCCCCTTAAGCTTACAAATACAACGATTTGTCTATCGACCGTCTAGAGACATCGTTCTTTGTCATTAAATAAAACTATTTATTTAATGTATACAAATCCTCAAGCAGGCACTGGATTAGAATATTGGACCCCACCTCAATAGCCCCCAGGCAACTCTACGAGGAGAGGGAGTTGCTGTGTCATCCCTTCCTGTGGAAAGGACGCAAAGATGGCTCCCTCTAAAAGCATTCTTCGAAAGGAGTCGGTGCTGAGGGAGTTCCTCCTCAAACTAGGACATCCTCTTTAGCACATAAGAGGTTGGATGAAAGGAATTAGAAAGAAGGATTAGCTCGTCAACTAGAAATGGGGAAAAATGAAGGGGGAGGAATTAGAGATAGGAAATGATGTAACTTCACGGGGTGACGGTAGATGGCTACGGCCAGAGGCCGGTTGGGTTTCAGGTGTGTGTCTTCGTGCACGAAAGAACCTCAGATAAATAAACGGAGAGGACCGGTAGGAATTTCAAATATTAAAAATTATTACATAATATACCGGAAGTTTCATAAGTCAGTTTACCGATAAGTGTAGTTGTTAGAACAAATAATAAATCAATTTTATTGATTTAGCAGTAGTTTATAGATCGGCAATAGTTGTTACGTTGGCTTCACTTGTAGCAGTTCTAAGCCACCCACTCCTTGGTAAATCATGTACGCTTCCAGTCTCTTCAAATCGTTTGGAGTTTGAGGAAATCTTTCTACAAATAACTGAATAACTTCTTCACTACTTTTGTTTGTTTTCCACAAACTCTTTAACACGAAATGCAAATACAAATCTAAATCTAACCTCAAATCTTTTTTTTTTTTAAACATTCACACTTTTTTCTCATTCACACTCACATTCACACACACATTCATACAGTCTTTTCGGCAACAGGCCATATAAGACTTTTTACGATATCCGTTATTAATAAATATACATATATGGGGTCCAGGCATTCTTATTTAAGCCATTTGGTATCCAATTGGCTTAAATAAAATCATCGGACTGCCTGGGGTCGAACCCGCGACGTTTGGTATATGAGGTTAGCACGCTAACCTCTAGCAGCCCCGAGGGCAACCTCAAATCTAAACATAAAAAAAAAATGTCAACAATGACCTTCACAGCTGATTTTGTGATTGCTCAGGTTTTTTTTTTTTTTTTTTTTTTTTACAAAAAAACATTCACACTTTTTCTCATTCACACTCACACTCACACACACATTCACACAGTCTTTTCGGCAACTGAGGCCATTTAAGACTTTTAGACGATAACCGTTGTAAGTAATATATATATTGTGGGGTTCAGGCATTTCTATTTAAGCCATCTGGTATCCAAATGGCTTAAATAAAATCATCGGACTGCCTGGGTCCGAACCCGCGACGTTTGGTATAGGAGGTAGGCACGCTACCTACTATGCCACACCCGGGGGCGGTATATAACTTATTCTTTAAAAGATTGATATAAAAACAATAATTGGTGATTAAAACAAGTAAATTAAAATTCACCTGAGGGGATGGGGGTTCAAATAAGAGCACACTCAAGTCGGAAGGCTGCACAGGTGTATTGTCTAAAATCAACAAAAGCTGCTTCTCAATGCAAGGAATTCACTCTCCATTATAACATACCTGAGTATTATTATTATTATTATTATTATGCAGAGATTTCAATGGGGATACAGCAGCAGAGAGAAGGCCATCATCATCATCATCTCACTATATCCATCTCCTACTGTATTAGCAATTCACCTGCTGGTTTATCCATTGTTTATGGTATTTATATTACAAATACCTTCCTTCCTGTTAATAATTCGGTTCGGAAAATAATAAAAATATAATATATCCACTCACTTACACTGTAAAGAAAAATTTTCAATCGTTTTTCATATACTTGGAAAATATAAATATTATATTAAAAAAAAAAAAAGAAAAAAAGCACAAAGTGTTATACCATTTTAAAATCTTGATTAAATGCGCTAATTTTTTTTACATAATTTGCCATTATTGTTTATTACATATTTTTATAAGATATCAAGTGTTAATGTTAGCTCATCAACATTTTTTAACACATAAATCTGGCAAAAATATTTTTTTTTCTCAAAAAGTATAATACTCACGGTTATTTTCTGAATAGTGATAGATAGATAGCACCGACTCCTATCTAAGAAAGAATACATCACTGAGAGGGAAAATTATCCATTATGGATATAATAGACTCAACACACATACACCAGTGTTATTCAGGATTCCGTAACTAAAATTAGAATATTAAAGTATGAAAATTTGTAGCCATAGCATTTAAATATTTAGGGAAAGGTAGCGATTTTCCAGATTTTCAAAAAATGTCCTTAACTCAAAACTAAGAGACTTTTATTAAAAATTTTTTTTATTAGGATCAGGAAGATGTATGGCAGCCAGCAAGTAATAAGAAAACTATTTGATTATCGTCGACGTTTCGGGATCACGTCGATCCCATCTTCAGGACGATAAACTGTTGTTGTTGCTTAGATGGATGCAATTTTGGTTCATACAAAATATATGCAAATTTAATTATTTATTTTGTATGAACCAAAATTGCATCCATCTAAGCAACAACAACAGTTCTTGATCCTAATAATTGCCACTCAGCCATCGAAATTCTTCTATTTAAATTTTTTTTTTTTCATTTGAACACTCATGAACTGATCTATCTCCTGTTCACGGATTACCCTTGAGTTCTGGGACACCCTGTATAGGGAGAAAATATTGATTTCATGTCAAAAATTCAATGTCGTGATTTTGATGGATATACACGTTTTGAAGGCCCCTGAGTCCAAAATAAGTGGTTTTCGCAACATGATCTGAGTGTATGTTCCCTGCGTAGTTCTATTATGATCTACGGATCCAAGGCCTCAATCAATTCTGCCTACTTTATTATTATTATTATTATTTGAAATTCCTATCGGGATCCCAGTTTATTTACCCGAGGTGCTTAAGTCCACGAAGACACACACCTCAAACCCAACCGGCCTCTGGCCGTAGCCATCTACCGGCACCCCGTGAAGTCACTTCCTTTCCTATCTCTAACTCCTGCTTTCGTCTCTAGCTAGTGAACTAATCCTTATTTCTGGTTCCAACCGGCTCCTTATATCCAACCTCTTTGTTTGCTATGGAGGATGTCCTAGTTTGAGGAGGGACTCCTCAGCACCGGCACTCCTTTCGAAGAATGCATCACTGAGAGGGAACTTTCTTTACGTCCCTTCCACAGGACGGGATGTCACAGCAACTCCCTCTCCTCGTAGAGTTGCCTGGGGGCTATTGTGGTGAGATCCTATATTCCAATGCCTGCTTGAGGATTTGTTAACATTAAATAAATATTTTTATTTAATGAAAAATCCTGCACGCCAAGGATTTGAACAGGATCTTTTTTGTAGAAGCCGACACCCTTGCTCACTACACCGGGGCCCTAACACTGCCCACGATTAACAGAATATCTATGAATAGTTCAAATTTGTCTTCAACTCGTTTGTTTTCATCATATTTCTTTGATTTAATATTCTAATTCTAATGAAATTTTATTACACTAGGAATATTTATTTGAGAGGCTTAAAAAGTAACAGCATTAAAGGGACTGATTTATTAGGAGAGAAAGAGAGAGAGAAGGAGTTAATCTGTACAAAGTGGAGAGGATTTGTGTGTGCCTACCATATGACAAACAATAAGTTTTAATTTTCCATCTTTCGCTATTTCATATTCCTTTATAAACTAAAAGTGGTTAATTTAAAAATTAACAAATTAACCCGGATCCCCGTTTATTTATCTGAGGTGTTTTCGTACACGGAGACACATACTTCCTCTGGCCATTTACCGGCACCCCGTGAATTTTCATTATTTCCTCCTCCTCCTCTTCCTGCGTTCATTTCTAGTTAACGAGCTAATCCTTACTTCTGGTTCCATCCTCTTCTATGCTAGGGAGGATGTCCTACTTTGAGGAGGAACTCCCTTAGCACCGACTCCTATCGAAGAATACATCACTGAGAGGGAAAATTATCCATTATGGATGTAATATCAAATGAATTAGGCTATAGTACGTCACTTTATCAGTTTAAATTTAATAGACTCAACACATTTATAGCAGTAAATTTGAAAGATATTTTTGTCATTTTCTTTTTATTTATCTGCTTAGAGCTTTATTTCACACGGGGTTATTTTGTCCGAGGTTTCGTGACTGTTGCCAGACCTCCTTGTTATTGATATTATTTAAACAGATCAGAACAATTTTCCCTTGTGGATCTAAATTGTGCATATAAGTTTCACTTCTCTAATACTTAGTAAGAATACCACACGGTGATTAATATTCCAAGAAAATAGAAATTGTTTTAATTTTAGTATAAAAATTTCCTCTAAACGAGTTTCAGCAAATGGTGTGACTGATTGCACAGCACCCAACTTTCTCTTATCTTTGGTAATTTTAAAGAGCTTCTAAAAAACAGTGGAGTCATTTGGGAGGGAGGGCTCCCAAGGGCTCTGATTTTTATAAAATTTTATATTATTCTAAATAAAATATTTCAAAATATATCTACGAATATACAAACTGTACAAAATTAAACAATTAATTAAATTTAAAAAACTTTTGGCCAAATTTGAGTCCCTATTTGTGAGTAAATTTTAAGAAAAATATTGTTTGCCCCCCCCCCCCCCCAAGAAAAATTCCTCCTCCCCAAGAAAAAGTTGAAATGACGCAACTGCTAAAAAAATAATTGATTTTTCAATTGATAAAACCAAATCATTAAATTCTAAGATGATTGAGTTAGCAAATAAAATAAAAACTTGTTTTTACATATCCGGGTGGGCCTTAGTGGTGGACGGAAGATTGTGGGCTTATTAACGGACATTTTTAAAGTTTGTTGTCGTATATAATGTGGGGCCTTTAGGGCTACAAATAAAAATATTTTTGTTCAATTGCCTTTTTATACAGGGTGCCCATATCAAAGTTTGTTTTTAAATGGAACGCCCTATATATTATTGCATATTTGGATTCTACGGCCAATTTTAGTAGGACTTTATGTCATGCAATGTATTCCAAACCAAACCGTTTAGCTGCAAATCGGGTTTTTGTGAAAAAACTACTGTCTGAAAAAATTGAATATCTCGCGAACCTTAATACCTAGGGGGCTGTTCTTTTGTGATCTTACTAATCATGAAATGTACTAATGTGGGCCAGATAGGTAACCCGGAATTATTCTTATGTTGGGAGATATGGCTATGCCAATTTGGAAAATTTCAAACATGGATAACTTTATTTTTTCAAATGGAACATGGTACTTTTTTGATGCCAAGGGACGTGAAATTTAATTCTCTTTCTAATGACATAAGGTTGTCTATATCTATCTTTGGTAGTTATCTTTTTATTCCAAAATATCTGATAACGAAAAAAAATACATTTATTATAGATAAAACCATTTAAAAAAAAATTTAAACTCAAACAAAATTGTAATAAATGGAAAAGATATGCTAAATATTCGAAAATGTATTTAAATTTCCTTTAAAATCATTTATTTGAACTCCTAGAAGAAGCCCCGCTTGCTAAAATTAGTTATGATTTGTCAACAAGATGGCGCACCTCCTAACCTAAACATAACCCTAATTTCTTTTTCGGGAAGTTCAAATAAATGATTTTAAAGGAAATTTAAATACATTTTCGAATATTTGCTAATTTGTCCATTTATTACAATTTTGTTTGAGTTTAAATTTTTTTTAAATGGTTTTATCTATAATAAATGTATTTTTTTTCGTTATCAGATATTTTGGAATAAAAAGATAACTACCAAAGATAGATATAGACAACCTTATGTCATTAGAAAGAGAATTAAATTTCACGTCCCTTGCATCAAAAAAGTACCATGTTCCATTTGAAAAAATAAAGTTATCCATGTTTGAAATTTTCCAAATTGGCATAGCCATATCTCCCAACATAAGAATAATTCCGGGTTACCTATCTGGCCCACATTAGTACATTTCATGATTAGTAAGATCACAAAAGAACAGCCCCCTAGGTATTATGGTTCGCGAGATATTCAATTTTTTCAGACAGTAGTTTTTTCACAAAAACCCGATTTGCAGCTAAACGGTTTGGTTTGGAATACATTGCATGACATAAAGTCCTACTAAAATTGGCCGTAGAATCCAAATATGCAATAATATATAGGGCGTTCCATTTAAAAAAACATAACTTTGATATGGGTCACCCTGTATAAAAAGTGCAATTGGAACAAAAATATTTTTAATTTGTAGCCCTAAAGGCCCCACATTATATACGATCAACAAACTTTAAAAATGTCCGTTAATAAGCCCACAATCTTCCGTCCACGCACTAATGGCCCACCCGGTATATATGCTTAAAAAAAAAAAGAAATATGTTAATATAAAAGAATAACGATAAAGGGGTAATTATTTTATACCCCATTGGAGAGAGTGAATAGATAGAGAGAAAATTTAAACTAATGAGATGCTCATTTCATTTTATATACTCCCCCACCCTCTCTCTTTTGTTGTTGAAGAAGGATTGTCTGTCTTCTGGAGATAATGGGCCCTATATACAATAAATAAAAATTTTCTTTACAAATTACTCTCTACTTGTATGTTAACAAACAAAACAAATTATTTTCCATTCTAGTCAAAAAAATAAAAAAAATTGCAAATCTTTCCCTCTCTTATGACCGTGCTATAGAGACGTTAAAATTTAAAATAAAAGTGTTAAAAAGTAATGTAAAAAATGCTATTCAAAATCACTTCCTTGCCTCAAATAGTTATTCTATAAACAAAAATTTAAAGCCGAGCGTTAACATTTAGTAAATAGTGTTAAAAATTAATGCCATGTCTAGGGGAGCCTTTAAAATTTTAACGACGTGTTTAAAATAAACATGGCGCCCTTAACCTAAAAAGTAAGGTTATGGTTTTGATAGTTTTAAGATAAAAGCGACATGTTAACGCCACTGTTAAAATTTTGTTTAGAGAATAGCATTTTTTTTAACGCTGATTGTTTCTACATTACTTTTTAACACCCATTTGTTTATTTTAAATTTTAACTTCTGTTTTTAGAAGTTGACCTGAGTGTCATTTTTATTGTCGATTGATGTAAGAAACTTTTGTTTATTTTAAAAAATTGAAAAAAGGACTTTTGAGTATTTCTTTGCATAATATAGATCTGGCAACATTTGCATTTGACAGCTGATTATGTTGATCTTGTATAGTGTTCAGTTGTGTTTAATTTATAATATTACAATGACTAATGCAAATCAGTTTAAATACAATGGACGATTTGCGAGAAAAAATATCGTAAAATTGAAAAAAAAAAATGTAACTGACAGCGAGAAATGAGTATTATTTTATGCGACGTTGCCACACTGGTCTGAGTCTCGTGACTTATTTTTAAATTTGGCCTACTGTCATTTTCGGGATTTTTTTGACTTTCTTGTTAATATATCTTTAAAAGCCCCCGTCAGAAACTTTTGATTTTTCTTTAACGTATTCTAAAGAAGTGAATTGATAAAATGTAAGTTTTTTGTTTTTTTATCTAATGCAGAGGTGGCTATATAATTCGATATGTGTGCGTTTCGTCGATATTCCCCATAGACTACATGTTAAATTTCAATTTTTTAAAAATTAATTACACGATAACCCTGCGTCAGATCTGCTTCAAAATTTTTTTTTATACGTATGTGATAGTGATTAATAACATATTAAAAAATTAGCTTTTAATCTATTTAAGTGCTTTAATGTCCGAACAACCTTAAGTTTTTCTAAGAACTTAACGACCCTCGTTTGTCGACACAAAAAATTTGTGTGTAACAAGCACAGAACGCAACTTTCAATTACCAAAGGTAAGAGAAAGTTGTGCGCTCAAGATTTTTTATTTTCTATCATATTTTCACAAGAAAGTTGAAAAATAAAATCTCCTTTTCTTAAAAGAGGCCTACCAAAAAAAAAAGACAAGCAGAAATAAATTCGTGGCATTATTCTTAAATGATGATGATTTTTTTTTTGTCATTGGCCCTCCATCTCCGTTTTATTGCTCAATACTTATAAATAAAGTGTGACAGACAGACGGACAGACAGCCAGGGAGAGTGAGTAGTGCTTGGGCACTAATGGCAATGCTCGTTTAAGTAGATTAATGTTCAATGGGAGGGGGGAGGCCCTTGAAATTGCCCTGAACAGAGAGAGCACGGGCAGTCAACCGACACCCCGGTCAACTCAACTGCCAAATAAATTAGACTCCACGAACATAGTGAGGGAGAGAGAGAGAGAGAGGGTAAGGACAAAGCTTCGCTTTAATTTCTCTAAACCTTGGAATGAATTAATAATATTGAAAAAAAAAAATTCTATTAAGGTTGTTCGGATAAGTACCCCGTAAGTCATAATAAAATTTAAATTTTTTTTTTAAAGTGAAACTTTTATTTGGTGGCTTCATATTTTTTCGCTCTTCTATCAGCATGTCGTACAAGCCGTGACGTCAAAGGCCGTGACGTTACAAGCCATGACGTCACAAGCCGTAACGAAAAAAATAGGAAAGTTGAAATTTAATATATATGACGAATTATCAAAAATAATTGTGAGATTTAATTATCTATATATAATAATTGCGGTGTGTCCTGTCGTCCTCGTCCTCGTCGTCCTCCGTCTGCCGTCTGTCCGTCCGTCTGTCGCTCTGTTTGACCAACTTCCCGTTGGAATTTTGAAACGAAATTTTGCAGTCTTATAAAGGACGTTATGGAGAGTCCCGGAAAAATACTCGGGTCCCGAAATTCCTATAACTTTTTGAGTTATTAATTGCTAAAGTTACGATTTCTCCCATAGGAAATGTATAGAGGACTATTTTTGTATTCTTTTCATTTGTGTATTCCATGAATGTAAACAAATCCTCAAGCAGGCACTGGATTGGAATACGTAGTAATAATAATTTTCTTTTCATAATTAAGAAAGGCGAGGGGCGCCCGGGCAGTGGAGGGGTCAGGGGGGGCCCCAACCAGCCTTTCTCATATTTAAGGCGAGGGTCCCGCAGGCGCAGCATGGGGGTGGGGGCGTACCCCTCAACAGCCCTTTCTCATATTTAAGAAAGGGAGGGTCCGCCGCGGACTCTGGGGGGTCAGGGGGGCCCCCTAAACCCGAGGCGCGGCGCAACTAGTTCAATTTTTAAATTGATAAAATGTAATTTTTAAAATAATTTAAAATGATTCAAATACTAAATAAATATTGTTCTCAGTTTTTAACATGCCTCTATTGATTTCCCATTATCATTCCCATTTTACAATTATTAAGTTAAGATTAAAAACGCGATTTTAATACCCTTAATTAAATAATTTTCTGAAAATTTTCAGTTAAATAGTATTTGAATCATTTTAAATTATTTTAAAAATTATATTTTATCAATTTAAAAATTGAACAATTAAATCTCACAATTATTTTTTTATAATTCGTCATATATATTAAATTTCAACTTTCTTATTTTTGACATCACGGCTTGTAACGCGACATGCTGATAGAGAAACGAAAAAAATTTGTGTCGATCAAAATAAAGTTTCACTTTAAAAAAAGTTTCACTTGCATCGTGGTTTCATAAAACCACACAATGATTTTTTTTTTTTTAATAAAATGAAAAATTTGAATGCATAAATTCATTATTATAATTTAATCGTGGCCTGTCATTGAATTAAGTTAATAATTTAATAATAAATGAATGACTTTTGACTCAAGTATTTCTTTACATAATATAGATCTGGCAACATTTGCATTTAACAGCTGATCTTGTATAGTGTTCAGTTGTATTTTATTTATAATATTACAATGAGTAATGCAAATCGGTTTAGACACATTGGGCGATTTGCGAGAAAAAATATCGTAAAAAAAATATGTCGGGGCATGGCGTAGGGGTTGCGTGCTAACCTCTTCAAACCTCGGGGTTCGGCCCCAGGCAGTCCGATGTTTTTCTAAGCCATCTGGATACCAAATGGCTTAAATAAGAATGCCTGGACCCCATATATGTATATTTATCATAACGGATATCGTCTAAAGTCTTATATGGCCTAAGTTGCCGAAAAGCTGTGTGAATGTGTGTGTGAGTGTGAGTGTGAATGAGAAAAAAGTGTGGGTTAAAAAAAAAAAAAAAAAGTAAGTTAAAGCGTGAAACGCGTTTTTTTAATGCGACGTTGCCACACTGGTCTGAGTCACGTGACTTACTTATTTTTAAATATGGCGGACTGACATTTTTGTGAATTTTTTGTCTTGTTAAAATATTTTTAAAAGGCTTATTGGGATCTTTGCATTTCAATACGCTACCTGGTGGCTTAAAGTCGAACTAGCGATTGTAGGATAAACCTTCATACGTTTACGTGATACAAGGGACAAGAACATTTAAACATCTGATATAATTGTATTATTTAAAAAAAAGTTATAACCCACGAGTAAACATTTTGTTAGATTAATAAATATTACATACATCCACTAATATATTCACAAATATGAAGTTTTCTCCTTATAAAAATAAAAGCAATGTGTGTCTACTTTGTGTGTGTGGGTGGGCAAAAGTCATGCATCTAAGCATGGAAACAGTTCGATTTCATTCTTTTCCAAAAAAATGACAGTATAGTATAGTGAAAATTATAAATAATTTTATTGTAGAATAATCAATCTATCAGATTTAGAAGCCTTCTTTTTAATTTTTGCCTCCATCTTTTTCTTGTTTTTCTCCAAATCAATTGTGCTCGAGCAAAGGCCTCTCATATCTTATTTTTTTAAGAGCTGATTTATGTGGTGCACTCCAAACACTATTTTTGTCTGTACACGTGATATTTTTTAAATCATCTAAATTATTTCTGTAAGTACAAAAAAAAAAAAAAATTTATTTTATATTTAATTACCGGTATTAATTTTTTAGTTAATTTATATCTTGTATTTATTATTATAATAAAATATTTCAAACACTTTTTGACTTACATCATATCAGATATCATAAATAGCGGTTACAGAATAAAAGTACAGCCCCAAATGCGCTTGCAGGTACTTCCTAATCCAGCCTTATACGAGCATCCATCCCAATTGTTATTATTATAAAATTTGATCATTTATTTCATGAAATTCTTCTCGTAAACTTGTTGTTTGCAAACAGAAAGCAAGAATTTGGTCTGTCATTGAAACTGTCATTACTATTACTCACTTTAAAACATGACCAGGATCAATAATATTGTCTCCACAAATAAAATTTCTATTAGTAAGTGTGGCAGAAGAAAACCTACAAATTTCCTGTACCGTCACACCCATTTTTTGTTTTTAATTAAACTTTTTGTCTCATAAAACACGAGTACTTGCGTATCAGCTCAGGCATTCAATCCTACAATCGCTAGTTCATTTTTGCCACCAGGTGAAGCCACCCTCTCCCATAGATCCCAATACTGTATATAGAGGCTTCCTCCCGTGAATCCACCCCTGTCCCTACTTTACTAAAAATGGTTTGTAAGCTCCTCCTTTAAATTGAGTGATTGGCTGTTGTGCTCTTAAATAAGACAGCTATTAAAAAAAAAAACGAAAGGAGGAGTTTGATTTGGGAGTGGCCATCTTTATATGGCTTCCCAAGAGAACGGAAAACGCACTCGCGGTTGCCTAACTGACAGGCGTCTCTACTAAAATGGAGTGGAAAAGATTTTATTAGGTAACTTTGATATTTTATGAAATGGAATTTTTTTTATATTTATCCCGTAGGCCAAAAAATGAGTATCTATTTGTATTATTCGCTAATGTCCGACTGTCCGTCTGTCTGTCACGCTTTAATTGGGCAACTTCCCGTTGAAATTTCGAAGCCAAAATTTTTTATGCTTAAAGAGAACCTTCTATGGAATACAGGAAAATTATTTTCAATCAAAAATTCCTATAACTTTTTAAATTCCTAAAGTTACGATTTCTCCCATAGGAAATGTATAGAGAAATATTTATGTATTCTTTGCATTTATGTATTCTATCAATGTAAGCACTGGATTGGAATAGTAATAATAATTTTCTTTTCTTAATTAAGAAAAGGCGAAGGAACGCAGGGGGACCCAGGGGGGGGGACCGCCGAAGGCAGGTGGCGCGGCTAGTATACTCTTATAATTTTTGGTACGTAAACATCAAGGAAATGTATTAAAATTTAAAAATTTAAACAAAATATATGAGATGTAAATATATTAAATACTCAATTGGTATATCTCAATATATTCTATGAAATAACGAAGTTTGAAATCTTTCGTATTTTTTTATTTTGAATAACTTCTGAACTACTGAACGGATTGTCATGAAATTTGCTACAGGTTTAGAGGGTATTGTCCTAATTATTATGGCTGAGTTTCAAAAGATTTGGTTTAAAGGAAATTGAGAAAAAACCGTGGTTTACGATAATAATTTACCGCTCATTTTTACCGCTCCCTGCCGTCCGATTCACTTCTAGTTTTAATATTTTATTAAGCCTACTTGGGTCTACAAATTTGTCAAACCTCATCTTAATTCAATGAATAGTACAAGTACATTAAATTTTTTATTTTATTTTTGGTGTCGTTATGGCCTGAAAAGTAAAGATATATACAAAATTAGAGACGGGGGTAGATTTTTTTACGATCATAATACTTTCCCCTTATATTATATTACAAGAGAAAGCAGCTAGTTTTATTTTCTTTTATTAAACCCTCATTGCTGACGTTTCGATCCTGTTTAGGGCCATCCTCAGAGCATGACGTTTCGGTCATGTTTAGGGCCATCCTCAGAGCATTAGGGTTGTCATTATAAATTTCAATTTGCAGGACCGAAATGTCAGCAATGAGAGTTTAATAAAAGAAAATAAAACTAGCTGCTCTCTCTTTTTATTCTCCTTCTACTACATCAATTAACCAGCTATATTAAAAAAACCTAATATTATTATATTACATATTGACAGGAAAGTAAAATTGTCTTGTTTTTTAATAAGGAAATAAAATAGAAAGTTTTGGTCTCGTACGCGTATAATAAATTGAAATCGATTGAGGGATTGAGGGAGAGAGAATTCATTTATCTTGAGTTGAAAGGGCGAGAAATCCCCGTCTGTTCATTTGATAATCCTGGAATAGTTTGCTAATTGAAAATTTGGTGGTGAGGGGTTCATCTATCAAATGGAAAGAGAGAGAGAGAGAGGACACTCACCTAAACTGAGGTATTTCTTGTGCACCGACTCGTAGGCCGTCCACTCGATGTTCTTGAAACGATTCCTCTCTTGCCGAGCACCTCCGTGCTGTGCCACTAAATCCGGCTCTTGTGGTTCGTTTGGATTTCTGGAAACAATCAATCAATCAATCAATCAATCACCCGGAGGGCTAATTTATATTCGATTAATAAATAGTATTCTTTGAGTTTTTGACTAACTCTGTTTGTTCGTCAAATTTTGATAGCAGATTTTTTTCTGGTGTCAAATGTCAAGGGTTTGCGAGAAATTTATTTCAATTGAATTGAATGGCCTCAGATGCCAAAAAAAAAAAAAAACTTTAATCAAATTTTTTTCGGCAACTTAGACCATATAAGACTTTGACGATAACCGTTATTATTTATAATATCTATTGGGGGGTCCAGGCATTCTTATTTAAGCCATTTGGTATCCAAATGAACCCGCGACGTTCGGTATAGAAGGTAGGCACGCTACTAACTACACCAAGCCCGAGGGCAAAAACTGATTTTGTTAAGGTTCCGATATAGTCAGAGTTGGGTTTTATACATGATTTTGTAGTTTTATACAAAAATCGCGTTTAAAACTATGGCAGATGTATAAAACTAGGTTGCGCATGCGCGAACCCGACGCGATAGGAAATTCAAATAAAATTAATTTCTTTTTTTAGCCTTTGAGAAAGTTGGTTTTTTACAGTCTTTTTACATAAGTCTAGTTTTATCCGTGGTAGTTTTATCCATATATAAAACCGTGCATTATAGTAGGCGGGATAAAACTTGCCAATTCTGGATATAGTCTATCAATTAGTTTTAGAGAAATTTGACTTCAAAATTACTTAAAAATTTTTTTTTTTTTTTACATAATGAGGAATTATACAATTTTGGGTCTAATAAATACTGTTGAAAATGCATATATTTTTTTTTTATTATAATTTACTAAAAAATATAGTTAGGGTGTGGAACGTTCTCCGGTATTATCATTGGGTATTATCAAATTAATGTTAATTTTTTTAAATAAATCCTCAGGCAACTTTACGAGGAGTCGTAAAGAAGGTTCCCCCTCAATGATTCATTCTTCGAAAGGAGTCGGTGCTGAAGGAGTTCCTCCTCAAACTAGGACATTTTCCCTAGCAGAGGAGGGGTTGGGTAAAAGGAACCGGGTTGAGAAAGAATTGAAAATATTGTGTTGGACAACAATGAAATTATTGTATCCTATGATGTAAAAAATCTGTATACATCTTTGCCTCTGGAGATCATAAAGAGGAGAATTAAAGTGATCATTGGGAAGAACTGAACAAATTTACTGCATGGTCCTTCGAGCAAATAATTCAGTTGTGTCTGGATGTGAATATCTTCAATTTTGAAGGTCAACTATATAAACAGGTATCAGGAAGTCCGATAGGAAGCAACATATCGCTGATATTTTTATAGATTTTGTGCACGAGAAAGTGTTTTCGAAGATGGACGCGATGTTGACGCTTTACTATGTAGACGACAGTCTAGTTGTTGTGGATAAGACAAAAATCTAGCACTTGATTAGAATTTTTCACTAGATTTTCTTCATTCACTATATTTTTTAAAAACTAACCCCAAATACTTGCTGAGATTCTCACTAGGTGTTGGTAATCACTGGACGAAGTCTTTATTGTAAAGATTAGCCATAAATTGAAACATCATCATTTTTTTTTTGCAAGGATTTTATTTTCTATTAACTCATTTAGAAATTATTTCTTTTATAGATTTGAAGCTGTTTTGGTTTAGTTATTAAAAATTTTTTTTTTCTTCTTTCCTCCTCTATGATTTTTTTTCTCACTCACACACACATACACTTGTATAATGAAATGTCATAACACACTCTCTCTCTCTCTCCTTTCATTGATCTAATCCAGGGTGATATATATCAATGATTACAGAAGGGCTTAGAGGTTATTCAAACCAATTCCAATAATAATTTTCAAACGGTGTGAATATGAAATAAAAGCCTCCTCTCTCTCTCTGTGTACATATCATGGACACTTAATAATCCAACGACATGAAAATCCATGTTTCTGAACGTGACATTCACCCACTCGCCAATTATTGATGACTTCATGTCCAAGTTTGAATGAAGAGAGAGAGAGAGAGAGAGAGAGGAAAAACATCTCACCGGGGATTTAATTAAGGTTGTTCGGATAGTACCCCGCAAGTCATAATAGAATCTAAATTTTTTTTAAATAAAATTAAAAATTTGAATGCCAAAATTCCTTATTATAATTTAGTCGTGACCTATCATAGTTTATAATTGTATTAAGTTAATAATTTAATTACCAAAAATAATAAATGAATGACTTTTGACTTGAGCAGTATTTCACGTAATATAGAACTGGCAACATTGCATTCATTTATCAGCTGTTTATTTTAAATCTTAAAAGCCTTCAATTTTATTTTATTTAATATATTACAATGTTTAATGCAAATCAGTTTAAACACAATGGACGATTTGCGAGAAAAAATATCGTAAAATGGAGAAAAAAAATGTAACTGACAGCGAGAAAAGAGTATTATTTTATGCGACGTTGCCAGGCTGGTCTGAGTCTCGTGACTTCTTTATTTTTAAATATTGGCGACTGTCATTTTGGAGAATTTTTTGACTTTCTTGTTAAAATATTCTTAAAAGATTTCGGCAGAAACTTTTGATTTTCTGTTTAACGTATTCCTCGGAAGTGAATTGATAAAATGTAAGTTTTTTGTTTTGTATCTAATGCAGAGGTGGCTATATAATTCGATATGTGTGCGTTTTGTCGACATTCCCCATAGACTACATGTTAAATTTCAATTTTTTAATAATTAATTACACGATAACCCTGCGTCAGATCTGCTTCAAAATTTTATTTTAAACGTATGTGATAGTGATTAATAAAATATTAAAAAATTAGCTTTTAATCTAACAAAGTGCTTTTATGTTCAAACAACCTTAAGAGGCCTCACAAAATTTGTTATTAATTACCCTACTAGCTTGTGCTTTTTTTAATTTATTAATTTAACTTATTCTTAGGTATTTTTGTGCGTAATTACAAAAATTTCGAATTAAAATAAACGAAAATGAATGAATTAGAACAAAATTTTTTTTTACCAATATATTTTATTGTAAAAAAAATCTGCAGTGACTGGACACACAACACAACTTTATTTGGGCCCTTAAATTGTTTTTTACTTTCTCTTACCTATATATATTAATATATATAGAGAAAGTATTGGGTATATGTAAAAAATTCGATGTCGAGATTTTGATGGATATACACGTTTTCAAGACCCGTGAGTCTAAAAAAGTGGTTTTCGAGACCTGGTCTGTCTGTGTGCCTGTGCGTGTTCAATTATTTTGATTAAAATTCACAAATCAATGTATTTTTTCGATGCTCGATAATTACTCTTATCGATACTTTTGTTTCGATAGTAGTATCTTTTTTTACTCGATACTTTTTGGTATCGATACTTTCCTTTCGATACGATACCAAGTACAGGTATCGATACTTTTGTTTTGATACCACATCCCTACCCCTGACTCGTTTGCTTTGATGTTTTTGTTTAAGAATATATTAAAGAAAAGAATTTAAACCTTATATAAATCTTATGTATTATTAAATTAAAAATTCTATTAATGATTTTATTCTTTAAATTAAATTCTAAATATATAATTAAGGAACAAATATTATTTATAGGATTTAATGGAAACAAAATCGTTGTGTTTAACAATGGAGGAGGCAAACAATTATATATAGTCGGGGAGTCTGGGCAACAGACGTCCGTATGTCACGCTCTGTTTAGCCAAATTCTCGTTGTCATTTCGAAATGAAATTTTGCAGTGTTATGGAGAGTTCAGGAAAAATATTCAGGTCTCCAAATTCTCAAAAGGGGAGGCGCAAAAAATTCCAGAAAATTTATAATTCTCACATTGGAAAACATTGCGTTTTGTCTTTCCTTATGAAAAATTAAAGTCAATTAAAATTAATTAAAAATAATTAAATAATTAAATCTCTCGAATGAATAAAAATAAAGATTGTTATATAATTATTTTTTTTTTACTTTCTCTTACCTCTATGACTTCTAACAGCTCTAACACTCTCCAACAGTTCCGACTCAGAGGTTTCAACCGAACTAGAACCCCCACCAGGAGTGAGAAAACCCTGCTCACCCCGACTCACGCCAGAACCTCTAAGAGAAATTTTGATAGGCTTGACAAAGGGAGTCTCGGCAATCATTCCCGTAGTGTCACCAGCGACACCGGTTACAATATTTTGCACAGGCCTTACAAGAGTATCACTAGAGCACTTATTCTCAGAAAGAATCTTAATTTGAAGAGCTAAAGCAGTAACTTGGCTAGTTAGTGCTTTTATAGTTTCCTTCATCTCCACACAGGACACGCATGTAGTCCCAGTAGGGGACTGCGAAGAGGCAACTGACGAAAACGTTCTCCCTGCCCTTCTCCTTTTCCTTCTCCCTTAGTAACATTGACCTAGCAGCATAAATAGATATCCTCTCTCTAGTGGCAATCTCTATAACAGATTTCTCTTCTAAAAAACGGGGACATTTCCTTGAAAAGGCAGCGTGGTCCCCCAAGCAGTTGATGCATTTCAAGGGGTTGGCACACATCCCATCACCCTCATGCTTAACCTCCCCGCAGAAAGCGCAAATTTCATTCTCAGCTTTACAATACTTAGCAGTATGAGAAAAAACATGGCACCTAAAACAACGCGCTGGGTTCCTAATATACTGCCTTACAGGCACGCTATAATAACCTACCCTTACCTTCGTAGGAAGATCTGGGGTTCCAAAAGTCAAAATCAGAGTAGGGGTATTCTCCACTCGATTATCAACCTTGCGAGTAACCCTGTAAATGTCAATAACATTTTGACTCTTAAGTTCCTCCAAAAGTTCATCTTTGGTTAAATAAACAAGGTCATTGCAAAAAATGACACCTTTAGAAGAATTGAATTTATCGTGGGGGGCGACCTTGACCGCTATATCATCAGAAAAACAAGTCAATTGCAAAAGTTTTTCCGTTTGCTTATCACTCATGGTCTCCACCAGCAGAGTTCCATTTCTGAGCTTTTTTACATTTTTAACCTGGCCAACTCTATAACTGATAACCTTATGAATTAAAAAAGGAGACACTCTAGACAAATCGCGATTCTCATCAGCATGCATAATTGACAAAAATCGAGGTGAAGGTTTATATACTCTACTAGCCGAACCATCTCGAACAAATTCATCCCCTAATTTAATCCTTTTATGACCCCTCTCGGCAGTTAAACTCGCCAGGTCTCTATCAGAACAAACAGAGGGGGGTCCCGGACCCCCCCCCAGCTGGCATGATTTTAAAAAACTAGATTATATTATCTTAAAACTACAGTGAAAAAACAAAATTATACTATAGGCAGGGTTAATACAGGAGTAAACAGATTAGAAGGTTTTTAGAGGAAAGAGAAATTAAAACAAAGAAATAGCCTGGTTAGTAGCGCAGTGAATCCGACGCACGTCCAGCCGCGACCACTTCTAAACACAAACTCGTTAATATATATAGAGAGAGAAAGTATTGGATTCATGTCAAAAATTCGATGTCGAGATTTTGATGGATCTTCACGTTTTGAGGTCCCCTGAATCCAAAAAAGTGGTTTTCGCGACATGGTCTGTCTGTGCTGTCTGTGTGTCTGTGTTCACTTTTAAGCATGAAGGAATTGAGCTATGAGGCTGAAATTTTATATATAAGTTAAACACCCCCCGGGACCGAAAAAATAAGCTTTTAACCAAAATCGGCCAAAGAGTACTAGTACTTTACTGATGTACTTTTTCAGTATTTTTCGATTTTCTCAAAATTCGCTCTAACGATTTTGATTAAAATTCAAAAATCAATTATTTTTTAGATGCTCTTTCAAATGTATATTCTCGTTTTGCCCTCAAAATTGTTTGAAGCACACTTTACTCTTGTGCTCCATAGAAAAGATAGGAGAAATGGTTGCCATGGTAACAAAATATAAATATTTTCCCATACTTATAAATTTTACATCTGAATTCAAATATTCCCTACTGCCGGGAACTAAATACATGTCGACACGAAAAATCTGGTGTGACAAGCACAGTGCACAACTTTCGATTACCGAAGGTAAGAGAAAGTTGTGGCTGTCGCCAGTCACACCAGATTTTTTAATAAATATTTAATACAAAAATGTGGTCTATAATTAAAAATTCTCCTAATAATAATATTTCAAACCACAAAAGCTTTAATAAACACTAAATATATGTCGACACGAAAAATCTGGTGTGGCAAGCACAGAACACAACTTTCGATTGTTGTGTGCTGAGCGACAGTCACACCAGCTTTTTTCTTAAAGAGATCGAGGAGGATAGGACAGACAGACGGACAACCCGCTATAACATATACCCTAGAATATTTATATAGATTTCTTTAATATAAGAGACTGTTATTTTTAAATAAGCGAGTATGATTTTTGCCTGAAACGAATTGAATGTAAAATTTCGGCAAAGGCGATGATCCGCCGCAGGCGGGTGGAGCGGCCAATAATGTTAATAATTTGTTTTGGTAAAGTTTCGTTAATAACATGCATGGAATGAATGAAAATTTATATTTAATCTAATAATGAGAATTGGGATTTGATCAAATTTGGAATGAATGAAAGGAAGAGAGGAGATCAAACTCTCGCACGTCTTTTATTACTAGAGAAATCTGGAGTGTGAGCGAAAGCGATAGAGAACGTGACTTCTATATCAACACTATACCTCTAAAACTACCTGAGATCAAGAATTGATGATCATTTAAAGGAGAAGAAAAATAACAAATCAGTACATTGATATTGACGAGTCCAAAGAGCTAAATGCATTTATTTGCATTTGTCGACGTTTCTGGGGGTCACGTAGCCTCATACTTTATTCTGTCTCGAAATACAAACGCCATAAATAATGTACTTTTATTTGCCTAAAAAAGTAAAGATATAGTAAAATGAAAAAATGTCCATCTGTAGGTCTGTCTGAGCAATTTCCCGTTGCAATTTCGAAATTAAATTTTAGACTCTTATAAAGGAAGTTATGGAGGGGTCAGAAAAAATATCCATATACTCAATGGAGGCTCAAAAAATTTCTCGAAATTCAGAATTTTAAATATGAGCAGGAATGAAATTAGACAAAAATTTAAGTTAATCTTTATCTAATTTTCATTATTTCAATCGTCGACGTTTCGGATGCAAATCGAGTTATACCAGCAACCAGTTTAGAATGGAGTTTGCCCAAATGATTGCTATTAAAAAAATACAGGATAATGGCATGCAACTATAAAGACGAGATTCAGTGCTTTGTTTGAAAATATATTTAAAATTTTATTAATATATAATTTATTTATTTTTTTATTTATTTTATTATATAGAGATTTGAATTTCCTTTTTCGTCGGGTCCGCGCATGCGCATCCGAGTTTTATAAATCTGCCATAGTTTATTCGTTTTATACAATTTTATCTCCGATTTCTGTATAAATTTACAAAATCATGTATAAAACCCAACTTTTTGAATAACACAATTTTTAGAAATATTTCCTTTAAAAATTATTAAGTTCAAATTATTCAAAAAAAGTATATTTTCAGATCTGATGATGGTTAAAAAAAAAAAAAAAAAAAACAGTCTGACTCTCAATAAACCCTGAAAAATAAAATACTGTTATTAGGGGAATTTTTAATTATAGACCACATTTTGTAATAATTATTTATTAAAAATATAAATACTGTAAAACGATTCGACTGCTTATTCTGCAGCAGTTATCAAGTATCAGTCGAAACGTACAATATTTATATTTTAAATTTATTTTATTTATTTTGAAATTCTTATCGGGATCCCCGTTTATTTGCCCTAGGTGCTTACGTGCTCGAGGACACGCACCTCAAACCCAACCGGCCTCTGGCCGTAGCCATCTACCGGCACCCCGTGAAGTTACATCATTTCCTATCTCTAACTCATCTTCCTGCGTGTGTTTCTAGCTAGTAAACTAATCCTTATTTATGGCTCCTTTTATCCAATCTCTTCTATGGTAGGGATGTCCTAGTTTGAGGAGGGACTCCCTCAGCACCGACTCCTTTCGAGGAATGCATCACTGAGAGGGAACCTTCTTTACGACCCTTCCACAGGACGGGATGTCACAGCAACTCCCTCTCCTCGTAGAGTTGCCTGGGGGCTATTGTGGTGAGATCCAATATTCCAATCCAGGGCTTGCTTGAGGATTTGTTTACATTAAATAAATATTTTTATTTAATGAAAAATCCCGCACGCCAAGGATTTGAACAGGGATCTTCTTTGTAGAAGCCGACACCCTAGCTCACTACACCAGCGAGCCCCCTTTATATTTTTAATAAATAATTAATACAAAATGTGGTCTATAATAATAATAATTCAAACCACAAGAGCTTTAATAAACACATTCGTAATAAATAAAATACTCTTCTACTTTATTTTGCGTCTCTTTCTGTAAAAAAAATTATTTAAAACCATCCCACCTGTGGCACCGCCAGATTTTATAAACGTCCGTATATATATACTAGTATAATATATGATCACGGTTGTAATTTCAAACTGTCTGTGAGAGAGTGGAGCTTACCCGGTTCGTGCAAAGTTGGCCCAATAGACAATAGTAGCCTCGCTGAGTAGCACTTCCGCTTTAGTGTAGTTCCTCGGGAAATGTGAGAAACCACCGACAAGTGGCGCACCAAAGAGATACGGCAACTCCTCTCCGTGAATGCATCCTTGACGCTAAAACACACACAAACACACACACACATTCTATGTTTCCGTTTTCTAAAAGGAGAGAGAGAGAAGAAGATATCTATATATATATATATTAGGAAGTGATAAAAAAAAGAGGAAAAATGTGACATCCATTATGAAGAGGAGGATGTGGAGGAGGAGCTATAAACGAAATGAATCTGTGGTACAAAAAAAAAAAACAACAACAACAACAACCAGATAGTCAAATATATCGATTTTTAGATAAACTGAGAATTTATGGGATAAAGATAAATAAATAAATTTACAAGTAATGAGCGTCTGGTGTGATTGAACGCACAACTTGCTCTTACCTAATTTAAAGTTGTGTGCTGTGCTCATATTTAGTAAATCAGAACACTAGAAGTCATTTAAATTGGTGAATTGAAACATTTTAAGTACACTAGATTGTAAAAAAAAAAATATTAATTTTCAATCATTTGGCCAAATAGAGCAAAATAATCTGGTGTGACAAGCATTAAATAAAAATATTTATTTAATGCAAACAAACCCTGGATTGGAATATTGGATCATACCACAATAGCCCCCAGGCAACTCTACGAGGAGAGGGAGTTGCTGTGACATCCTTTCCTGTGGAAGTCGTAAAGAAGGATGCATTCTTCAAAAGGACTAGGCTACACGCCGGTGCTGAGGGAGTCCCTCCTCAACTAGGACATCCTCCATTACTTGAATGTTAATTTAATCTTTCCTAGTAAATTTATTTCAAAATAAACAAATTAAATCTTATTCTAGTTATGTTCATACATATTTTTACTAAATTTTAAATAAAAAATATTTCTTAATTGAATTATATTTTATTCATTTAAAAACATCCGAAATTTTGGCTTGACTTAACATTTATTTCCTGTAATTTAATATAAGTTATCTCAATATTATTATTAATTTTTACTTTTCTTACCTCTATATATATGTTAATATATATAGAGAGAGAAAGTATTGGTTTCATGTCAAAAATTCGATGTCGATATTTTGATGGATGTACACGTTTTGAGGTCCCCTGAATCCAAAAAGTGGTTTTCGCGACATGGTCTGTCTGTCTGTCTGTCTGTCTGTCTGTCTGTCTGTCTGTGTGTCTGTGTGTCTGTGTGTCTGTCTGTGAACAAAATATCTCAAGAACGAGAAGAGCTAGGAAGTTGAAATTTTATATTTAAGTTAGGCATTCCCATGGGACGTGACACGAAGCTTTTGAATAAAATCGACCAAAGAGTACTAGTACTTTACTGATGCACTTTTTCAGTTTTTTTCGATTTTCTCAAAATTTGCTCCAACGATTTTTTTTTAAATTCAAAATTCAATTATTTTTTAGATTCTCTATAAAATGTATATTCTCATTTTGTGATTGAAATCTTCTGAAGACCACTTTACTCTTGTACTCCATAGAAAAGATAGGAGAAATGGTTGCCATGGAAACAAAATATAAATATTTTTCCATACTTATAAATTTTACATCTTGAATTCAATCGTACCCTATGGTGGGAAACTAAATACATGTCCACACAAAAAATCTGGTGAGACAAGCACAGTACACAACTTTCGATTACCGAAGGTAAGAGAAAGTTGTGTGCTGTGCGCCAGTCACACCAGATTTTTATATATTTTTTTACTTAAATAAACCCTTAATAGCCAAAAATGTCTTAATTAAAAAAATGAGCTGATTTAACAAAGTCAGCCATGTTGGAATTAGAAGACGGTTCTGTGATTGGTCGAGGCTTCATGCAGGGAGCCGTGCGAGTTTTTATTTAGAACATGTTCTATTAGCCAAAACCTGCGCGTTAAAACTAGCAAGTACCTGCAATGACGTGATTTGCGTAAGAAAACACGCATCGAGCAGACCAAACCACATCGTGTGATTCATACTTAAGAAATAAATTTGTTTCATACCTTGGTACATTTAGTAGAGTAATTTTTATACAAAAAAAAAAATTTCATAATTGACAAACCTGCTCTGAGGAAATATAGGACATTGATTTCGAATTTTTTTTTGAGAATCAGCCATTTATGGATATGGATAAATGATCCATTATAGAAAATTAATTTAATTTAAAAGCAAAAAAAAAAAAAAAAAAAGGGAAGAGAAATTATTATTTGTATCTCTACTCTTTAAATAAATCTCAAATAAAAGAGAGAGAAAGAGAAAAAAAGGGTTGGCACCATACGTATATTGATTTCATAAATGTTTGAATTGCGTTTAAAAGAAAAATGGCGCTAGAGAGAAGAGGAATGGCCCCCGCCTCTCTCTCTCTCTCTGTTATGTAGGCCCCCGAGGGCACTTGAATAATTCGTGCTCGGGTTCGGTCAAGCACATACATACGAGATTTCCTTCTTTCTCTTGCATACACGTGATCAACGACTGCTGGTCACATCTAAAATTAACTGAGATGAAAGTAAAGAAGAAAAAAAAAGAAAGAAATTTCCCCTTAGGGGATACAAAATAACCTCAACAATCAAGATGTGATTTCTTTTTTCAATTAACTGTATATATAGATACCAAAGCAGAATAGATATGATCAATTTTCTATCGTTTTAGCGTACAAGTTTCGCTTCTTTGTTTTTATTTTAAATATATATATATATATATACACTGTTAAAAATTTTCTTAAACATTTCTGCCGAAATCTTTTAAAGATATTTTAACAAGAAAGTCAAAAAATTCTCCAAAATGACATTTGACAATATTTAAAAATGAGACTCAGACAAGTCTGGCAACGTCGCATATAATAATACTCTTTTCTCGCTGTCAGTTACATTTTTTTTTCCATTTTACGATATTTTTTCTCGCAAATCGTCCATTGTGTTTAAACTGATTTGCATTAAACATTATAATATATTAAATAAAATAAAATTGAAGGCGTTTAAGATTTAAAATAAACAGCTGATGAATGCAATGTTGCCAGTTCTATATTACGTGAAAAATTGCTCAAGTCAAAAGTCATTCAGTTAGTATTTTTGGTAATTAAATTATTAACTTAATACAATTATAAACTATGATAGGTCACGACTAAATTATAATAAGGAATTTTGGCATTCAAATTTTTAATTTTATTTAAAAAAAATTTAGATTTTATTATGACTTACGTGGTACTATCCGAACAACCTTAAGCACTAAAGTATATGAAAAACGATTGAAAATTCATTTTTTTTTTACAGTATATATATAGAGAGAAAAGTAATGCTTTTGTTCGAAATATGCTTACATGTTTTTGTGTGTGTTACTGATTCCAAAAACATCTGTTTTGTGTGTGTGCTAACAAAATATCTCAAGAAAAGATACCAATCCAATTTTTGACATGGATCCAATACTTTCTCTCTATACAGTATATAAATATATATATAGGTAAGAGAAGGTAAAAATTATTAGTGGATATAGTATTTTATTAATACACAAGTGGAAAAAGCCCGCCTGCGGCCGCTAGGCCCTTTTGCTAACCTGCGTCGAGCAAATGCATCAAATTTATTCTTGCTCACTGTTCGGAAATTTTAGATTTCCATCTCTGACTTAGAGTTTTTTAATTTTCTTCACTGGCTCCACTTCCTCTCACTCTAACCAATCAGCGAGAGAGAGAGAGAGAGGTGGTAAATAGGGACATAACGGAAGTGAGTTGCTAGCGCTTTATATTATAGTATGAAATCTCTATATTCCTATGAATTTTTTTTTTTTTACCGCATAAAAACACTCATGGCCTCATCCCACTGGTGAATCGACACACACCAGCCCCAATTGCGGTATCCAGCTCAGTATGTTGAGAGTCAGGAGCCTTTCAGTTCTCTACTCACTTTAAAAAATACCAGACCAATTAATCCAATTCCAGCCCCATCCCTGATTCCACAAACGAAAAAAATTAATTTAATTTCCAATCCAACCTCTTCTATGCTAAGGAGGATGTCCTACTTTGAAGGGGAACTCCCTCAGCACTCCTTTTGAAGAATGCATCACTGAGAGGGGAACCTTCTTTATGTCTCTTCTACGAGACGGGGTGTCAGAGCAACTCCCTCTCCTCGTAGAGTTGTCATTTAAATCCATATAAATACTTTTTAAAATCTCTGTGCGAAGAATGTCTTTCTTCCACAAAAATTCACTAGAGAAATAGAATTTGTTCATTAATTAGAAATGAGAAGTTTGAAATTCTCTCGGTAAATGGACTACGGCTAGAGGCCAGTTGAATACGCGTCGAAAGTACAGTGAAGGACAAGATTAAGTCTCACCCATGCGTTTTCTACTTGTGATTATTTCATTGTTTTTATACAAGAAAGTTAAAATCTTCATTGGAAATTTTCTAGATTTGAAGATTCCATTAAAAAATTTATAATATTTTTTTTTTTTTTAAATCAATGAAATAATCTATATAATTAAATGTTTATTAATTCATTTACCCGAAAAAAATAAGGGTGTGCCGCCGGGAGTTGAACCACGGATCCTCCAATTCTAGTGGTAAGGGCACTCCGAGTACAAATCGGGGAATCCGTGGTTCAACTCCCGGCGGCACACCCTTATTTTTTTCGGGTAAATGAGTTAATAAATATTTAATTATATTAATTTCCGTTTCGCGGCTCACATACGCGATATATATAATATCTTAAATATTATATATAATTTCTTATTTATTAATGAAATAATCTTGGAACGCCTTGGTGGGACTTAATATTATATCTCACTGTACCTGTGGTAAATAAATAAACAGTAATCCCAGTAGGAATTCAATTAAAAATAATTTTTCTTGAATATATAGAAAGGTAATTATAAAATAAATAAAATGCATGAGGGTAAAGAGAGATAGATGTACCAGTTAATTTTGTATCAGCTAATATCACACATTAATAAAATAAATAGAATAATTATTATGACTTTCTATTAAAATTTATTTTATTATTTTTGTCAACATAAAACAATATATATATATTTCATTTTTATTTATACATA
This sequence comes from Euborellia annulipes, assembly GCA_023213315.1. NCBI lineage: Eukaryota > Metazoa > Arthropoda > Insecta > Dermaptera > Anisolabididae > Euborellia > Euborellia annulipes. The sequence continues at coordinate 48,352 of JAKCPI010008381.1, forward strand.
TATACAAACGTAATTTAATTTTCAGATAATATTTAATTAAAATATAAAGCTTTTTTTTTTTTAATATGCATTTAACCTCTTTATTTTTTTTATTAATTAACAAACTCCCACCAATTTTTTTTTTTAAACTAATCTTAACACCTAGCCAATTGACCCAGATTGTGTGTCTATTTCGTTTATCGTTCTTTTTTTCTATTTTTTTTTTTTTTTTTTTTTGGTGTTTCACCCAAACACCATTTTGGTCTATTAGGCACGTGAGTTCACCCTCTCTCTCTCTACACATTCAGGGTATATATAGGTACAAGCAAGCAAGCAAGCCCCCCTCTTTTGGCATCACACGAACCCTTCGATGGCCCTTCTGTCCAATTCACACCTCGTTTATTGATTAGACTAAAGTCAGCAACGCATGCAACCCTCTCTCTCTCTCTCCCTTTGACGGTTGCTAATATCACATCGGTCTTTTTAAACAATCAAGAACTAGCTGGCTTGAGTCCGCCTGCGGAAATAAAATGCAGGGTTTCTGATTAAAAATTAATTTAGTATCAGTAAGACAAGTGGCATATCTGATATACATGGAAATTAATAGCATTTAAAATAATTGAAATTAAAATATACCATTAAAATAACTCGGTTATTTGTTTAAGATTATTTATTATTATTATTATTTGAAATTCCTATCGAGATCTCCGTTTATTTACCCGAGATGCTTTCGTGCACGAAGACACACACCTCAAACCCAAGAGTCCCTAGCCATCTACCGGCACCCCGTAAATTAACAATCAAATACACATAAACGAGTAGATCTATTCTTGGACCGCTTAAGAGGGTGTTATATATTCAAAGAAGACAAAATAATTTTAAAAAATTATCTTGATTTATTTTTCAGAGTATTTTGGCTTGGCTGACAAGTGTTCGCAATGGGACTTGTTACGGCTACAAAATGCCGTCATCAGAGCCATGAACTTTTAACTAAACTGTTGAAATACATTTTATTAATCGCCTAAAACATACGGAATTCGTTTTTATTAGTATAAAAATATTATTATTAAGGAGTCAAAAAAACTTCCAGCCACAAAGACATACCTCACAATAAAAATATTAATTTAATTAATATTAATTAATTATTATTGATAAAATAAAATAAATTATTATTATAATTAATATTATTATTTTAATTAATTTTTAATATAAAAAATAAAAATTAATTAAAATAATAATTTTAATTAATAAATAAATAAATAAATAAAAATTAATTAAAATAATAATATTAATTATAATAATAATTTATTTTATTTTATCAATAATAATTAATTAATATTAATTTATGAATGAGAAATAAAAATGCTGGAGGTACTTTCAGGCCAAATTTTAAAACCACTATACAGCCGACGTTTCGGGGGACTCAACGCATCCCTTCATCAGGACTAATATGGTTTTAATATTAATTAAAATTAATACTTTTATACTAATAAAAACGAATTCCGTATGTTTTAGGCGATTAAGAAAATGTATTTCAACAGTTTAGTTAAAAGTTCATGGCTCTGATGAGGGCATTTTGTAGCCGAAACAAGTCCAAACTTGTCAGCCAAGCCAAAATACTCTGAAAACACCCTCTTAAGCGGTCCTAGAATAGATCTACTCGTTTATGTGTATTTGATTGTTAATTTACTGGATTAAACTAAAAAGTTTCGTTTTAAAAATCGTAAAGTTACATAATTTCCTATCTCTAATTTCTCATGCCTTCAGTTCTAATTAACGAGCTAATCCTTATTTCTGGTTTCATCCGGTTGGTTTTATTCAACCTCTTTTAAACTAGGGAGGATGTCCTAGTTTGAGGAGGAACTCCCTCAGCACGGACTCCTTTCGAAGAATGCATCACTGAGAGGGAACCTTCTTTATGACCATTCCACAGGACGAAATGTCACAGCAACTCCCTCTCCTCGCGAAAGTCTTTTGACCATTTTTTTACATGCGAGTCTCATCCCATCTTTTCAAACGCATGTTTCCCGGAAATAATCAATTGTGAAAAATAATCGAAATAATCGATTAATCGATCATTTCGCCCAGCCCTATTTATAACTCACTAAATAACCCATTGTTGTTTGAAAAATTTTTATATTTGAACAGCAAAATAAAATCTGAGATTTATTTATTTTTCTTTATTTGTGGTTTAAGCCACAATTGGAAACCACTCATAATAAGAGAGATTTTTTTCCCCCCATTTTTCTTGGAATCATTTTCTCAACAAAGCCACTTAAATTATAACGAAATTGGGGGATATCTCAATTGACAAGACTACTTTAAATACATAGGAAATTTTAATAAATGCAAGAAGAGTAGAGATATAACAAGCAACAAAACCAGCTCAATGTTACTATTACTAAAATATTTTGTAATAAAGTTTCGTTACATGTGGTTACAAAGTCTGTTTGAAATTAGTTTAAACATCGCCCAATGGATGGGGAAATGAATGAATGAATGAATCATACAATAAAAATGAAATTTAATTGCAGTCTTGAACTAATGAGTGCGTACGTAAGACCGTTCAACCCAAGTGAAAATTTCTAAGACTTTTGTATTCTGATTATAGAATGAATATTTAAAATGAAGATCTTTTTCGGTATCGGAGGACATTATTTATTTTGAATTGCAACAAATCCTCAAGCAGGCACTGGATTGGAATATATGATCTCACCACAATAGCACCCAGGCACTACTCTACGAGGAGAGGGAGTTGCTGTGACATCCCGTCCTGTGGAAGGGACGTAAAGAAGGTTCCCTTTCAGTGATGCATACTTAGAAAGAGAGAGTTTCTCCTCAATTAGGACATCCTCCCTAGCATAGAAGAGGTTGGATATAATGAGCCGGTTGGAACCAGAAATAAGGATTAGATCACTGCCTAGAGTCGAAAGGAATAGGAGCTAGAGATAGGAAATGATGTAACTTCACGGGCTGCCGGTAGATGGCTACGGCCAGAGGCCTGTTGGGTTTGAGGTGTGTGTCTTCGTGCACGAAAGAGCCTCGGGGAAATAAACGGGGATCCCGATAGGAATTTCAAATAATAATAAAAATAATCATTCAATTGTTGGGTAGCTAATGTAAACTCTCGACCCCCTAGCAACAATTGACAAGAACTCTACCACTGTGTTTGGCTCTCAGAAGAAAAAAAAAAATTCAAGCCCCCTCCCCATCTTAGAAATTCCGTTATTCTCAATATTAATTTCGCGCTAATGAGAGTTAATTAAAATAAAATTACAGAATTTTAATTAAACCATATCTTCAATTAACGAACGATGCAAAAACAAAGTATATATATTTTTTTCAGTTCAATAAACTGTAACAAGATTATAAATTTACAGTTAATTAATTTATATTTATATAAAAATACCTATTAGGGGAATGAATAAAAAAATAAATAAATAAATATTCATCGTAAAATAATTTGATGATTCATTAATGAGAGTATTTTATTATAAATTAGCTCTACAATTATAATCAACTCGTATTTTTTTTTCAATATCCTTTGATAAAAAATAAACAGAGAGGGAGAGAGGGAAAGATGGTGGGGGGTGGCTCATTTGTAACTAAATTGATCTATAAGTAATTAAAATATAATTCGTTTCTATTTTAATGGATGTCTATTTCCAAAGCTATCAAATTGTAATTAAATTTGTATATACTGTGTATAGATTATACAATTACGGGGAAATGATAAACTTATGCCAAGGCTTAATTTTATAATTTCACCTAATCACAAATCAATACTTTGTTTGTATTAAAAGTAATAATAAAAAAATAAAATTACCTTTGATTGTTTGAATAGGCTTAAAATGGAGGAAATTACGTTACAAACAAGTCTCAAAGTAACTAGCAAAAGCCGAACAATACCACGAGACTTTTCTATTTCATCAATGAGGAGAATTTATTAAAAATAAAAAGTCATAAGTCACCTCCGTTCGGACTGAAACTTTATATTTCTATAAATTTTAACTATTTTCAGGGGTAACGTCTTAAAAGAATCTAGAAAAATCAAAATAAGAGAACATTTTCTATTAAAATTGCCTTCTACATGACGTTTTAGAGAATCCAGGAAAAATACTTGACTCCCCAAAAAGAAGAGGCTCAAAAAATTCCTGAGAATTCAGAATTTTACCCATTGGAAAGCATTGCGCTCTGAACACTCAAAGGCAATTAATTATAATTATTAAATCTCACAAATAAAAAATTATGAAAATTGTTATATAATTAAATTTTCTTTTTCCTTTTAGTGATGGGGGCTCGCTGGTGTAGCGGGCTAGGGTGTCGACCTTCTACAAAGAACCCTGTTCAAATCCTGGGCGTGGAGATTTCTTTTTAAATAAAAATATTTACTGGGTATTTAATGTAAACAAATCCTCAAGCAAGCCCAGGATTGGAATATAGGATCCCCTCACAATAGCCCCCTGGCAACTCTACGAGGAGAGGGAGTTGCTGTGACAACCCGTCCATGTAAGGGACGCAAAGAAGGCTCCCTCTCAGTGATGTATTATTCGAAAGGAGGTAGGCGTGTAGCCGGTGCTATGGAAGTCCCTCCTCAATCTAGGACATCCTCCCTAGCATAGAAGAGGTTGGATAAAAGGAACCGGGTGGAACCAGAAATAAGGATTATTTCACTAGCTAGAGACAAAAGGAGTTAGAGATAGGAAATAATGAAACTTCACGGGATGCCTGTAGATGGCAACGGCCAGAGCCCGGTTGGGTTTGAGGTGTGTGTCTTCGTGCACGTAAGCACCTCGGGTAAATAAACGGGGATCCCGATTTGGAATTTCAAATAATAATAAAATACATAAAACTGTTTGAAAAATTGCGTCATATGATTAAAAAACAGCGAGACAGTTGAAGCGTTGTCCAGGGTGACGAAACCACCGTGCCCAAGCTCAAAGTACACCGATGTTTGGAATTTCAGACCCTTAATTTGAGTAAAATCGGCCAAGCTTTCGGTTCATATTAGTAAAATCCGGATATTTTCAGATCCGGACCCCAAACCGGATACGAGTTCAAAATCCGGACTCTACGGACGAAATCCGGACTTCTGGTTAGCCTAGTATTAGAGGACTTGACCCTAACATGAAGTGGAATATTTATATGGAGACGAGTTGAATTTAATTCAAATAAAAATGATCCTCTTTGAATGGACTAGGTCTGCCGAGCCGCCTTCCTTCTCTTGTTTATCCAAGGTCGTCTCTCTCAATTCAAAGGTCTCGTCTGTATCTGAGATGAATAGACGGAAATTCCTTCTCATGTTGTTATTATTAGACGTTCCTCTCTCACTGCATTTTGATCAAGAGAGAGAAAAGGAAACAACGTCATCTCCTAATGGACTTTGTCTTTCAACTAATTTAAAATGATAATTTTCTGGCGATCACCATATTTTATTGGCGATTTCGACCAATCTATTGGTATTAAATCAATAACTAGCAGGCCTAAGGCGTCCCCTTCAAACCGATTCGGATTTTGGATCATATGCTGTAATTAGACAATTAATATGCCTATTTATGAAATATTTACACCCACTCACTTTAAATTATTATTGTATTTATTAGAATAATATTATCTTTATATTCTAAAAGATATATAAAATATTATTATTATTTGAAATTTCTGTCAGGATCCCCGTTTATTGCTGCTTTTGTGCACGAAGAGGCACACTCAATCCCAATCGGCCATAGCCACTGCCTGAAGTTACGATATTTCTTATCTCTAACTCCTCCTGGGTTCATTTCTAGCTAACGAGCTAATCCTTATTTCTAGTTCCAACCGGTTCCTTTTATCCAACCTCTTCTATGCTAGGGGGAATGTCCTAGTTTGAGGAGGAACTCCTTCAGCACCTACTCCATTCAAAGAATGCATCACTGAGAGGGAGCCTTCCATAGGATGGGATGTCACAACAACTCCCTCTCCTCATAGAATTGGCCTGAGACTATTGTGGTCAGAACCAATATTCCAATCCAGTGCCTGCTTGTTGATTTGTTTACATTAAATAAATATTATTATTTATTAATCCTGCACACCCAGGATGTGAACACGGATCTCCTTTGTAGAAGCCGACATTCTAGATCGCTTCACCAGCGAGTTCCCCGACAGTAAAAGAAAAAAAAATCTTAATTATACAATTCAAGTATTTTTCCTGGACTCCATAACGTTTGTATAAGATCGCATTTCTTTTTGAAATTCCAACGGGAACTTGATCAAACTGATATATTATACCTTTGTATATATACAAAAGAAAGAGGAGCAGGAGCAGCCAAAAAAAAAATGAAGCCTCCGATTTTTAACAATTAACCAGAGGTTTCGGGAAAACTTTATTCTCCCATCATCAGTCTTTCAAATTGTGTATGTCTCGGAGTTGTCATATATACCCATTGAATAAGTTAAATAGATAACTCGCCCATACATTTAATATATAATGAATGTGTTGTGCCCATATGACAACTCCGGGACATATACAATTTGAAAGACTGATAATAAATATTATTTTAACTAATACAATGATATTTTTATATTAATTTTCTGAAAGGAGTTGTCTAAAAAATTGTAGCACATGTATAAAGAAAGCGAAGGATTCCTTGACTAGCTTGTCGATTTTCATTTCGACCATTTCAGAAAGCGAAAAAAAAAATGAGTTGACCAGTGAATATGAAGGATATCCATGTGGGAGAAATCCCTTTAGGGACCCTCGAAAGGGGAAGCGCAAAAATATACAAAATTTGCCCATTGGAAAGCATTGAGTTTTGTCTTGTCTTATAGATAATTAAAGCCAATTAATTAAAATAATTAAATCTCTCAAATGAAAAATAATAAAATTTGTTTTATTTTTAGAGAGATCGGAGCGATTGGATCAAGACAGACAGACAATCAGACGGGCACTCTGCTATTATATATACCGGGTGGGCCATTAGTGCGTGGACGGAAGATTGTGGGCTTATTAACGGACATTTTTAAAGTTTGTTGATCGTATATAATGCGGGGCCTTTAGGGCTACAAATTAAAAATATTTTTGTTCCAATTGCACTTTTTATACAGGGTGACCCATATCAAAGTTATGTTTTTTTAAATGGAACGCCCTATATATTATTGCATATTTGGATTCTACGGCCAATTTTAGTAGGACTTTATGTCATGCAATGTATTCCAAACCAAACCGTTTAGCTGCAAATCGGGTTTTTGTGAAAAAACTACTGTCTGAAAAAAAATTGAATATCTCGCGAACCATAATACCTAGGGGGCTGTTCTTTTGTGATCTTACTAATCCTGAAATGTACTAATATGGGCCAGATGGGTAACCCGGAATTATTCTTATGTTGGGAGATATGGCTATGCCAATTTGGAAAATTTCAAACATGGATAACTTTATTTTTTCAAATGGAACATGGTACTTTTTTTGATGCCAAGGGACGTGAAATTTAATTCTCTTTCTAATGACATAAGGTTGTCTATATCTATCTTTGGTAGTTTTCTTTTTATTCCAAAATATCTGATAACGAAAAAAAAAATACATTTATTATAGATAAAACCATTTAAAAAAAAAATTTAAACTCAAACAAAATTGTAATAAATGGACAAATTATGCTAAATATTCGAAAATGTATTTAAATTTCCTTTAAAATCATTTATTTGAACTTCCCGAAAAAGAAATTAGGGTTATGTTTAGGTTAGGAGGTGCGCCATCTTGTAGAAAAATCATAACTAATTTTAGCAAGCGGGGCTTCTTCTAGGAGTTCAAATAAATGATTTTAAAGGAAATTTAAATGCATTTTCGAATATTTAGCATATCTTTTCCATTTATTACAATTTTGTTTGAGTTTAAATTTTTTTTTTAATGGTTTTATCTATAATAAATGTATTTTTTTTTTCGTTATCAGATATTTTGGAATAAAAAGAAAACTACCAAAGATAGATATAGACAACCTTATGTCATTAGAAAGAGAATTAAATTTCACGTCCCTTGGCATCAAAAAAGTGCCATGTTCCATTTGAAAAATAAAGTTATCCATGTTTGAAATTTTCCAAATTGGCATAGCCATATCTCCCAACATAAGAATAATTCCGGGTTACCCATCTGGCCCATATTAGTACATTTCAGGATTAGTAAGATCACAAAGAACAGCCCCCTAGGTATTATGGTTCGCGAGATATTCAATTTTTTTTCAGACAGTAGTTTTTTCACAAAAACCCGATTTGCAGCTAAACGGTTTGGTTTGGAATACATTGCATGACATAAAGTCCTACTAAAAATTGGCCGTAGAATCCAAATATGCAATAATATATAGGGCGTTCCATTTAAAAAAACATAACTTTGATATGGGTCACCCTGTATAAAAAGTGCAATTGGAACAAAATTATTTTTAATTTGTAGCCCTAAAGGCCCCGCATTATATACGATCACAAACTTTAAAAATGTCCGTTAATAAGCCCACAATCTTCCCCGTCCACACTCGCGGCCCCACCCGGTATAGATCTTTTTAAGATAAGAGAGTGGTATTTTTGAATAACCCAGAGATTATTTTTATTGTCTGCAACGAGTTGACTAAAAAAAGAGATTCACTTGAGTAAGAAAAGTTGAGAGCTCACCGAAGGCGGGCGGAGCGGCTAGTTTTCCTTTAAAATTTATTTTCAATTTCCTGTTTCCTTTTTTTTTTTCTTTCCTTTCAATAAAAAAAAAAAAATCTACAACAATTTTTTTGTATGTTCCGGAAAAGAACCATTGAGAAAATATCAATAGAATGAAGCGAAGTGTCATCATCATCATCATTTAAACTTTGTATGTATATTCATTTCTATTTCATTTCCTAAGCAATTTCCCTCATAAAAGGGGAAATCTTTATCTATTTAAAATAGAGAGATCTAGATCAACTGACAGGGCAATCAGTTCTCTATTTAATGGAATCCCCCCCTCCCCCCTCTCTCTCTCTCTTAAAATAGGATTCTTTCTCTCTCTCTCACAACCAACTGACATGCAAATTACATATAAGAAAATAAACCTTTAATCGATGCTAAAATTTAAAAATACTTTTTCTTAACTATTTTTACTTTTTTTTGCCTATATATTATTATTTGAAAAACCTATCGGGATCTCCGTTTATTTGCCCGAGGTGCTTGCGTGCACACACACCTCAAACCCAACCGGCCTCTGGTCGTAGCCATTTACCGGAATCTCGTGAAGTTACATTATTTCTTATCTCTAACTCCTCCTCCTGTATTCGTTTCTAGCCAATGAACTAATCCTTATTTCTGGTTCCAACCGGCTCCTTCTATCCAACCTCTTCTATGCTAGGGAGGTGGTCCTAGATTGAGGAGGGACTCCCTCAGCACCTACTCCTTTCGAAGAATCCATCACTGAGAGGGAACCTTCTTTACGTCCCTTCCACAGGACCGGGATGTCACAGCAACTCCCTCTCCTCGTAGAGTTGCCTGGGGTCTATTGTGGTGAGATCCTATATTCCAATCCAGGGCCTGCTTGAGTAATTGTTGACATTAAATAAATATTCTTATTTAATGAAAAAATCTCTCAAGCCCAGGATTTGAACAGGGAGCTTCTTTGTAGAAAGCCGACACCAGCGAGCCCACCTTGCCTATATATGTATAGAAAATAATGGATTCATGTCAAAAATTCGTTATCGAGATTTTGATGGATATACTATAATTTTTTCACACATGTTAAAAATCGCCGAATGAAATTTTCGAGTCTTACAAACAAGCGTGACACAAATTCTAGTCGACAGGAATGTCAGTTAGGGTCCTACCAACCTAAGAAAAAAATAATAAACCGATTTGGTTTTACCCGCGCGATTTAAATAAAAAAAGTCTAACTACTTTTTGATCACAGTAGTACACGTTTTGAGGTCCCCTGAGTCCAAAAAATTGGGCCCTTTGTGTCTGTGGAATGATATTTTCTCTCACTACCTACCCTAGCTTGATAGTGAGATAGATTCGGTCGTAGGGGTGTGTGTTGCACTCCGACCTTCCGGATCTATTGTACCTTCCTTTTCTATCATCCTCCTACGGTATAAGTTCAGAGTATCTTTTCCAGTCCGCTGGCTTCCAAAAAGTTAAGGATCTGGCGCGGATCTAAGGATGGAACAATATGCTCCCCATATTCTTCTTCTCTTGTGGATCAGAGCTCCATAATCCTTGAGGAGATGAGCTGGGGTATATTCTGCTGATTCACAGAATCTGCATATGTCAAATTCTTACAGACCCAGGTTCTTCAGATGACCCCTGAGTCTTCAGTGTTCTGTTAAGAAACCCGCCAGTATTCTCAACTTGTTCTTACTAAGTTTCAGGCAGTCCGCAGTTCTTTTATGGTCAAATATCCCGAGAAGACCTACCATAAGAGGAAATTTTCTCCCACTACCTTGTTACGGTATAAACAGCCCTTCAGGACTATTTGCCCAGCCTACCGCGACTTAAGGTGGGGGTGGAAAACCCTAAATCACGACAGGACTTTGTATCTGCTTCGCTTTGGGTTCCGTAAAACGTGATTAGCGTTTTACTAAACTGCTGATAATTTTTAATAGACGTAATAAATAATAGTTGACTAAAACTTAAATTAGCGAAAAGGGGTTGTTAATTGAAAGAAGTTAGATTGGTGAGAACTTTGAATTTAATGACTGCCTCGAGTTACATTTATCAATTTCCATATGGTATCTCCGTTGAGACCCTCCTCTTGCTGAACAATTGTTTGTGCTCTAGATTTGGGTAAATTAGTTTGTGTAAGAAATGGTATACAAAAAAAATTATAATTTATAAAGAAAATATTCAAATAGAACACAAAAAAATAAAAAAAATAATTAAGCATGTGAAAGATAAGTTGTTTTATGAAGATAATTATATATATAAAATACTGAAAAGCCTCTTTATTTTAATTTAAGATTTATTTAATTTTATTTATATTTATTTTTATTTAATTCATTTAACATTCATTTTTAGTTTCCGACTTCAGCGTCATCAACAATAATACTAATAATAAAGAAATGTATGTGTGTATAAAAAAAATTGTATGCCAAACTCCTGTTTCTATCCACGAAGATCCGAGTTGTGGCCAGGTACCCTCGCATGGGGTTTGGAACCATCAAACTCCTTCAAATTATCTACCACGAAGAATCGAGTTGTGGCCAGGTACCCTCTCATGGGGTTTGGAACCATCAAACTCCTCCAAATTATCTACCACGAAGAAATGTTGGTCAGTGATCACTGAATGGATTTGACACAAACTTTTGAAATTAAGTATTAGAACCACTCCTGGTTGATTTAATTAATTTGTTGAGCTTTACCCGCTCTAGGTTTAATAATGATTATATATATATATGTTTGTTTATTTGTAAATGTGGGTTTCTTTATTATCACCAGTATCATCAACAACAAAATTGATCAGATTTAAAAATATTAGAAATAGAAATAGTTTGATTAAAATAAAAATAGTTTGATTTAAGAATAAGAATATTATAGGTTAAAAAAAATTGGTGCTCTTCATTTATTTTATATATTGTATTATCTATTAATTTATGATGCAGAATGCTCGCCGGTTCCAGTTATGAACGACAAAATTTGCGAACAACATTCGACATACAAAGTAAAAAAATATTATTTTGTAATATTTAATTCGTTCTAATAAAAAAATTCAAATAAACAAAATTTAATTATTTTTCTGATTTCCTTTGAATATTTTCCTTTTATTAATATTCCTTAAAACTACTTTAAAAATTGGAAATTAAATAATATATCTGAGCTCAAAAAAAAATAATAATAAAAAAATTTAGTAAGTTTAATAATTATTATAAACTATTATTGTTTAATCGACAGAGTTAATTATATTTATTTCAATTATTTTCATTTGAATTATATTGATGTAAGTGAATTTTTATATTAAGAGAGTTGAAAGTTTTTTTTAATGGAGATAAGAGATTCTCCGTATTAAGTTAAACTTGAGACAAAGAGATTCAAATTTTAATAGTTATTTCTTATTGAATTGAAAATATTAATGATCATTAATTAAAATCTGTATGTAAATTCTCAAACAAAATAATAGGAATTGAGCATATCTGTGTATTTGGTCCAACGAAGTTTGAAGAAGGAGCGATTCCTTAATGGCGGCTAGGAGACCCTCCGTCCTGTTATCAATCCATTCGCGTTGTAAACATTACTTCTTGTTTTCTTCTGTGCACAATTAAAAATTATACTAGGTTCTTGAATATTATAAATGGGATTATCAGTTGGTGTTGGTTGATTTCGTTTAACAGGCATTCATGTCTCCTTCCACCTTGCAAGCCAGCGTTCTAACCCCTACGACAGCCAAAACACAAGAGAGAGAGCCGGCTCCTCGCTGCCCGGTCACCTCACTTCGCCAGCGCTGGCACGCATGCGTAGATGCGCGTTCAACTATGTGTTCGTTCAGCTTTTCGCTTGCAAAAAAAATAATATTTTGTTATTAATAAAAATGTTCCTCTTTATAATTAAAATTCATAATTTTAATTCTTCAAATAAATTCGATTCTTTTTTAATTTTCTATGTGATTTAAAATTATTCTAAATTTGGATAGGGATACTATCTGTCGCACAAACGTTGAACTATATCTCTTAGCTAGTCACCAAATTCAAAATTTATTAACAGTAGTGATAAAGATTTTTTATAACGAATATAAACTTAATCGAAATAAAGTTTATACCGTTACATCCCCCACGATGTAGAATTTCTTTGCCTTCAATAGCAGTTGATCAAGTCAAAGAAATTCCAAATGGGCTGTTGCTAGATTATTTGTAACGAAAAAAAAATTTTTGTATTTCTCATCAGCATTCTCCCATTCTTATAGTTATGCAATTTAGAATTAGTTTCCGAAATAATAAATAAAGCAGATTGATACCAAGCGAGAGGATTGTGTGTGTACCATATACACATCTCATGGATATGTGTACATGGGTCACACACAACACTGTCCAGGTTCATGGCAAAGTCCAATTGGGTAATCACACGGGTCTAAATAGGTTTTCTGAAACGAGATCGGTGATGAGGGGGCAATTTATCTCTCACTATATGGTTTCTTGGGAGTCTACTTAGAGCAAAATTTGAAAAAATGAGATTGTAATCTTGGACAATTGGGAGGTAAAGTAATATGGTGTCTAAGGGAAAATCGAAGTGGCAACAACGGCAAGACAGCATTTTGAAAATGTAACGAGGACTCTGATGAGCATTCCGGTAAAATAGGCGGTAGAGTTTGATAAGGAATAGTGATTAACTGGCGGAGGTTAAATAAAATCTGCGTGAGACAGTATCTCTCAGGTGATGAGAATTGAAGAGAAACTATCATTACCCAAAAGTTTTGAGTATCCAAGTGAATTATGGTGTAGTACCATGTATTTCGAATGGCAGGCGATAGGCACGACGGCTCCCGGATTGGTAAGCCCGATATCAGGTAAGCAATAACCTTGCCACTTTTCCAAACTTCTAATAGCGAACTGGATAATACTAATCGGTTAAAAACTTTAACTCGAGGGTGAGATTTCGTTTTATCTATTGTAGTGTTATCAGCTGTTTTCACCGTCTGAATTGAAGGCATTATTATATTGGAGAATATTTGTGTCTGTGAACGGGTCACTCTCATGAGTTCAGGTTGTAATGGCCCCTCCTTTCTTCGGTGGTTCCTGAGCACCTCTTTATCTTCGACTACATTTCTTTCTAGAATATCTGAAGATTGATCTTCTCGATCAACTACCTGAGATTCTGAGTTTCCAGATATGGAATTTATACGAGGACCTGATTGGATTTCCTGTGGTTTTGATACAGAATGGAACGAATTAAAAATAGATGGATCTTGCGGAATAGTCAATAAAGGATTATATTGGTATCTTTTTAACAGACGGGTGTTGAAGTGTCCTACTACTTTTGATTGATTGTCCTTGATTAAATAGGATCCACCCCCATCAATATCTGCTATATAATATGGGCCTTCGTAAAGCAAGAAAAATTTATGGGAAAGTTGATCAATTAATGAAGATAACCGATTTGATCTCACCAGTACAAGATCTCCAATTTTATAAGGTTTTTGAAATTTTTCACTTTCTTTTCGCCTCTGATCTAGTTTTAATTGTTGTTGTTGAATTTTAGTTAGGACTACTTCCTGTGTGGGATAATTACTGAGCGGTTGGCCCAGTGGTTCTCCCAGTATTTCTTGAAGGGGAGTTAAAGACGTTTGATTAAATTGTAAAATAGAGGGTGGTATACCCGTTGATTCATGTGGGACAGCATTGACGAGTTTCTGGATTGTGGCAAGCAAGTCATACCATTTGGTATGTTGGTTATGGACATACGTTCTGAACAATCTATTCAGTTCTCGCATAACCCGTTCAACCATGTTTGCTTGAGGGTTTCTCGTCGCTACAAACTGCGGTTGAATGTTAAGATCTTTTAGGGTCTCCATCCATCTTTTAGACGTAAATTGGGCACCTACATCGGATAAGAGCACCCTCGGCTTCGGCATTAAATTAAAATATTGTTCAAGAGCCTTAACAATAGCTTTAACGTGAATTTTCTTGGTGGGTATAAGAACGACATATTTGGTAAAAACATCAAGAAACACAACGATATACTTAAATCCATTAGTTGATCGAGGTAGTGGTCCATAGATATCGACACTCACCATATCACTTTTCCCTTTTACTGGTATGTGGAAGGATCCTTCGGAAAGATAAGATGGTGGATATTTTGCCCTCTGGCAAATGTCGCATTGCTCTAAAACTTTTTTTACTGTTTTGGAGAGATGTGGCCAGTATAACTCTTGTTGTAAAATCCATGTCGTTTTTCCTTGGCCAAAATGGCCATAGAAGGCATGGTATTCTCTAACCATTTCATTCGTTAAGTGATTTGGTACCATTAACCTTATCTTCTCCTTTTGATTAGCAGGTTTCTTAAAAAGTACATGATTTTGAGTAAAATAGTTCTTATAGCTGCCGTTAAGACCACATTTCTCTATTAAACATTTTAAAACAGGATCCTGTAGCTGATCCTTTAGAGTTTTTCTTATTAGGTTGGAAGTGGATTTATTAAATGGTTCTAACTGGTTGGTGGCTACTAGGAGTTCCTTAGTAGGCGAATAATTAGAGGATTTTGGATGACGGCTTAAGGCATCAGCCACCAAATTTCGATGGGCTGGAATATATTCAATCTTTACATTAAATTCTTGGATAATTTCGGACCATCTTGCCAACTTGGCGTTGTGAACCAATGTGGTTCCTTGTAAAGTGGACAAAGCTTTGTGGTCAGTTCTTAACGTTATGGGAAAACCCAGAATTATAGTACGGAATTTTTGCAAAGCCCAAACAATGGCTAAAAGTTCTAATTCTGTGGCTGTAGAATTTCGTTCATAGTTTTTTAGGGCTCTACTTGCAAACGAAATGACTTGTTCTTCATTACTGGAATCTACCTGTGCCAACGCAGCTCCGAGGCCTCTGTAGCTTCCATCGGTATAAAGAAGAAAAGGTTTATTATAATTAGGATAACCTAGAGCAACCTTTTTAATAAAAGATTCCTTACATTGTTGGAAAACTTTTGAATGTTCCGAGGTCCAACGGAAAGGTTGACTGCCTCGAGTCAATTCCTGAAGGGGTGAAAGTTGTGCCGAACAATGAGAAAAATACCTGCGGTAATAAGACACCAGTCCCAACCACGATTTAAGCTGTTTTCGGGATATTGGTTCCGGCCATTCTTTTATGATTTTGAGTTTGTTTTCATCTGGTCTAATGCCATCTCTAGTAAGTACATGTCCAAGGAACTTAACTTCAGGTTTAAAGAAATGGCATTTTTCCTTGTTTACTGTAACACCAAATAATCGACATCTTTGGAAAACATATCTTAAATGTTGAAGGTGTTGTTCAAAAGAATCCGAGGTTATCAAAATGTCATCGATGTAGTTTGCAGCAAAGGATTTGCAGTCTGGGCCCAAAACCCAGTCCATTGCACGATTGAAGGCGGCAACGCTTGTACTAAGCCCAAAAGGTAGCCTAGTAAATTGGTAAGCTCGGCCTTCAAACAGGAACGTGGTATAGGGTCGAGATTGGGGTTCTAATTCTACCTGCCAGTAGGATTTGGTCAGATCCACGGTAGATAACCATAAGGGTTGCCGATCAATTAGTAAGAGATCATCTGGGGGTGGGGGAACTTCATTAGACGTCTTCATATTAGAGTTTAACACTCGGGCGTCCAAGCATATCCTAATGGATCCGTCCTTTTTGGCTACAGTAGTAATAGGGTTTACATATTCACAGTTGGCCCTTTCAATTACCCCCCAATTTAAATAGGTATTAATGAGTTCCCTAACCTTAGAACGGTGGGAGTGTGGAATGGGATAAGTATGTGTTTTAAATGGTTTGTCATTAGACATTTCTATACGGTGAGTATAATCTTTTATTTTTCCAGGTATTTCTGAAAAAATATCATGATATTCTTGAATTAATTCGTCAAACATTTGCTGCTCATAAGGGGTTAATTGTGTTGGTACTACTTCATATTGTGTGACACCTAATAGTTTCCCAGGAAACAGCTGTTTAAGTAAGCAACTCGCTATTAATTTATCGTTTTGTGCGGCTTCTTTAAAGGTAGGCATAATTCTAGAGTTGTTTAAATAAATTTCAATGGCGGAATTACTAAATTTTATTTGGAGATTTGTCTTCCTACACCAATCAATTCCTAGGATGCATGGGACTGTACTCTGTGGTACTATCAGGAAGGTAGCATTGGTGAATTGGGAATCAATTGAAAATTCGGCATACATAGCCTGATTGATTTTCCTACTTCGAGTACCCGTAATGCCATGTAAGAATGTAGCTTGAACTTTTAAAATATTATATTGGACACCCTTCTTAGTGAGTTCCAAAAAGTGACCCTCGTCCATGATGGATACTTCACTTCCAGTATCAATCAGAGTCCATTCTTCGAACTCACCAAAGTTCAATTTTACCCATAAACATTGGTTATTATAAGGATTAAACCTTGTGTGTAGAGCATGGGTATTATGCGTAGTGGACCGGTGGTTTTCTTCACTTAGCACCTGCCGGCCCTCGGTGCTAGTGGTATGGAGTTTTCCTCCTCTTCGGAGTCTTTGTCGTAAGTTTCTTCTGCGGCAAAGGATACCACGTGATTCCTTGGCGATGGATTTTGACTACGTGGCGTTTGCCCTGGCGCTCTCCACTCACCAGAGGGGCGACTCAGATTTCGGTTAGTGTCGCCTTGTTGAGGAACCGGGTTTGGAGATCTATAATTTTTATTTGAATACTGAGAAGACTGCTGCGGGGCATTTGAGTCGGGATTAGAGCGTACAGGATAATCCTTAGGAGCTGACGGACTTCGATATTGGTGTCTCTGAGAGGTTGAGTCAGGAGTCACAGGCTTAGAATCAATTGTAGTTTGAAGATCCATCAGATCCCATTCTTGAAGCATTTTAAAAATAGTGTTGAATTCTCTATTTGTAGCGGCTAATTGAATTCTAATCGAGTTTGGAAGAAGTCGGATCAATTTGCCAATAAGTTTGCTTTCGTTTGGCTCATAAGGCAGCCTAGAACACCAATCAAACCTCTGTTTGAACTGTGATGCCAAGGGCTGGTCCTTATGACAAACGAATGGTCTCTGAAGAAAGGCCTGGTGAACACGACTTTGTGCATCGTCGCCCCAATAATATTCTTTAAAGGCGTCTAATAATTCTGGCATAGAGGGGTAAGAGAGTTTTTGAGACCTGATCCATTTTAATGCCTGGCCTTCAACACAATATAATAGGGTGTGGTATTTAAGATTATCGGGAATCGAATGCGAAATAAAAAATTCTTCTAAGGTTTTAAGAAATTCTAGGGGATGAGGTTCATGTAATCCCAGTAACCCAGTGAATTTATCAATTACTTGGCATCGACTACGAATTTCATTTAGTGAAATATATGATGAATTAAAGAAACCAGTCGACAAAGCAGAAGATAAATTCGATCCAATACCAGTCTGGTTGAAATTCATCTCAATTTGGAGCTGATTCATGGACTGCTGAGTGGTGTTAAGGGCATCTGTTAAGGTATTATGCCGCTTATTCCAATGGTCAGTAGTCTCCTTAAGGCGATCATTCACATCAAGCAGACACTGTTGGCGAGTGGCAGTTAACGCACGTTCTATATGACTGGTTTTAGTTTCAAGAATACCTAATTGAGCTTGGTTCTGTTTAATTGACTGTTTTGCCTGATTGATTTGAGTTTCAACTTGTGTTACTTTAAAAGTAGTAGCTTCTACTTTTTTAGTAATTTGAATGTTTTTTTGTTCTAATTGTTGGTTAAATATACTTTGTTGGGTCAATGTCTGATTTATTTGGGTCATTTGTTGAGTCAATTGTTTATATTGATGATCCAATTTTTGGTCCCTTTGATGGCTCGATTGAATCATTTGTTGAAGCATGTTGAGGATATTACTATCATTTGATGGTGTTGTGGTTGACGGAACAGTCAAATTAGCGTTAGAAGCTGTTGGGTTAGGAAGAGTTGGCACAGGCAATGATGTAGGAGGGGTTGGTTGCTGGATGTCCGATGAATCCTGGTTGTCTGTCAATTCATCCCCCGGCACGCTAGTTAACGTTTCCTCTGCACTGTTATCATTTTGATCTAGTAAGTCACCGATTACGGTCCCTGAGAGTGATTCAGTCCCCAATGGAACTTGTTCACTCTGCTCCCTCATAGTGGATTGAGCTTCTGGCTCTGCTGCTCCAGGCAAGAGTCTATTTCTGAGCAACATTATTATTTAATTAGAACGGAGAATAAAAGAGTAAAAGATAAAATGTAAAATTTAAATTAGTGGAAATTTTATTAAAAAAAACTTTTTGGAATGATATAAAATTTTATATTCAGTATAGGACTAAAATCCTGTTGTAAATTCATCCCAGCCAACCTGCACC
>JAKCPI010008384.1:0-19001 GCA_023213315.1 Euborellia annulipes
GTATGAAAGTGAAATATACAAATAATAAATACCTTTTAAGAGCGAGATGTGGTGTATGTGACATTTTATTCTCACTAATATCATCGCATAGTGTAGATGCAGATCAGTTCACAATTAAAAAAAAATAAAAAAATTTGAGTGTGTGCTGTTTCTTTGATCATAAGGATGACTCACTTGGATTTTTTTCCTTCTTCTGAAACAAAATAAAAATATATATTTATTAATATTATTTTTTATCTTCTTGTATTACCATATTTTACAATAAAGATTATTTTATCAAATAATTGTTTTATTTTTCCTTTAATCCTTTATTCTTTTTAACTACAATATATAGGAATATTTTAATCAAACCCCCTTAAAAAGGATTCTTTATTAATACATTTCAAAGGAGAAGGCAATATTTGTTTGATTATCTGATATAGTTAAATTATAGTCCTATCTTTACTCTCGCACTCCCTATGACCTGTCTACCAAAAGTTTATCCCTTTCACGTTTGTAAATTTTCAAGTTGTTGATCTATTGCGTAAAGAAAGTAAAAAGATAAAATTTTATAGAAAGATTTGTATAAATCGACTAGCACACCTCAAAATGCTTTCTCACAACTCTGGGGGTGGACTCACCTCGTGTTAAGAACCACTAATCTTTTATATAGGTAAGAACTCTGAGAAAAAAGACCACAAATGAATACTTTCAATTTTCAAAAATTTACCCCTTAAAAATATTATTTATTTGTAGAATGGGAAAATTACTAGGGGTGGGGGGAGGGGGTGAGAAAGTGAAAATTTACAAAAAAATAAATGTTATGGAGAAAATAAAAAAGGTTATGGAGAAAAATAAAAAATAATATTGAATCAATTTTTTTAAACTAATAATAAGGACAAATATTGCTAAAATTTTAATTAGAAGGGGAAATGTACACCCCTTTCCATAATTAAAAATAATAGATAATTTTATAAGGAAATGTTAAGAAAAAAAATATCAAAATAACAAAGTGAAATATGCAAATTATAAATACCTTTTGATTTGAGAAATGTGATAGGTGTGATGTTTTATTTTCAATAATATCTAGGCATAGAGGAGAAGTAGGCAGATGAGATCAATCGCCTGGATTCTTGCTCGAGGTAAATGCTACTGAAAATCTTCAGCTTTGCTTTGCTCGTAATAATGATCACTGCATGGTTTTTTTTCCTAAGCTCCTTCTTCTGAAACAAAGAAATATTTATTTTTATCTTCTTCTATCGTCATATTTTAAATATTCAATAAAGATTATTTTATTAAATAATTGTTTCATTTATCCCGCAATCCTTTTAGTACACACACGGCCAGTATAACATCGATATTTATAATAATTTTTATTTTGTTACTTTTCCATCATTCATTGCCACTAAAATTGAAAAAAAGAAAACACGGTTTAACGATTTCATTCATATTATACAATGGCAAAAAATCGAGTGGGCCAACCTGCCCCGTCTTTTTTGGGCCAACCTGCCCCGTCCTCATATTTGAAACAATTTTTATCACGCACAAATCCCGTTGAGGTTTTTTAATTAATATGCCATGAAGAAATAATCGTTATACTCTAACCTTTAAACATAGTGCTCACTTTTTATCCTCGAAGTAACCAAAAAGTAGATAATTTTATTCAACTAATAAAAATTTACTCCAAGCTGCAAAAAACGAACAAATGATTCTAACTCATGCGAGTTTACTCCGATCGCTATTGTTGTATTGGCAGAAGTAGGGTGGCAGTGCTATTAACCTTCATTCTGATCCGTAATACAATCGTCATTCTGCGAAATATCGCGACAGGGCCAACCTGCCCCGGTCTCCCCTACAATTAAAAGAAAGAATGAAGTGAGAAAGTCAATTATTCATCATTAGCTCAACTTGTAATTAATAATACATTTGAATATAAATATTATATATTTTTTAAAATTTAATGGAATGGGATCTTCTCAAGAAAGTTAATTATTTTATCTAAAAAAATTTTCAAAAATTGCTCCAACTATAATTTTTAAATTGTGAGTCCATGATTTAATTAAACATTTTCTAATTGACATATGATTTATTTATAAATAATTTTCTTGAAAAAGCCCCAGGTGCAAAGAAAGGTAAAATAAGTGACATAAGGGTGTATTCGGGGAAGGGTGAACAAGTTCCAAAAAAATCTAGGAAAACTCTAATGATAGTACTTCAAAAATATCTAATTATAATTTGAAAAAATTTAATTATTCATATTTATTTTAATAGTAATGGGAAAAATTTTTATTTTTTAAGATATTATTTAAGTTCACTGGGACTCGAGTCAAAGACGTTAAGAAATTCTATTTTGTTTGGATTAAAGTTAGAATTAAAAACTTTAATTTACCTCTTTTATGTAGCTGTATTTCCGTATGATTTATCCATCTCCGTATGATTTATCCATCCCTCGTAATGCCGAATTCCTTATCCTGGAACAAAGATTTTGATTATTTGTCATTTCTATTAAAATATTAAATATATTGGCTGTATCATTTCTATCTTTTTTCTTGATTTAAACTACTGTATATCTATCTAATTTTGATATTAAATAGTCATATTTTTTTTAAATTGAAATTTTATTATTAGAGTCCTAGACTAAATAGATAAAATATATAAAAGTAGTTTTACCAAATTCCGTTCAACAAAATTTTCCTTCTATTTTAAAAAATTATTAATTAAAACGAAAGAAGATCATAAGTCAAACGTCATAAAGTTATATAATATATATATTATATATAGAGACCGGACAAAAAAGCATAAAAAAATGGAAAAAAAGTGCTTAAAAAAGCATAAAAAACTTGAATAAAAAGTTGTTAAATAAGCATATAAGTTGAAAAAAAGCATCTAATAAGCAATTTTTACTCATACCGATGGCGTATACAAATTTTTTTTTAAAGAAACTAAATTTATTCCGCCCCGCCCTGCGAAATTTTTTTTTTTTTTGCGGAACCAAATTTTTTCACCCTGCAGAAAATTTTTTTTTACAGGGCTATATTTTTTTACACTGCGGGGTTTTTGGAAAATTTGGGGTGGGGGGGCGCCCCCCTCCCCCTTATATACGTCCCTGGTGTATGAGTGTGTGAATGGGAAAAAAGTTTTTTAATAAAAAAAAAAAAAAAAAATTATAAATATTCGTAAAATAAGTTCAAATAAGCACGAAAGGGAAAAAAAAGCATGAAAACTCAAAAAAAGCAAAAAAAGCATAAAAAATGCAATCTCAATGCACTTAGTTTTTCCTAATTCGTATAGAAATTAAATATCTAATGGCTGCTTATAAAATTGAGCAATAAGCATTTTGCTTAAAATCCGGTCTCTAATTATATATATATATATATGTCGTAGACAGATCGTGAAATTAGACAGTTCATGAACTGTCTAGACATTTCATGAACTGCAGCCAGATCGTGTAATGGTCAAACAGTTACATGATCTGCCTAAAAATTTTAGACAGTTCATGAACTGCAATTGGGCCTTAGACAGATCGTGTAATGCTCGAGAATTACATGAAATGTCTAAATTTTTTAGGCAGTTCATGAACTGCCTAACAGCAGTTTTGCCGATCGTGTACTGTTTGTAAAGCAAATAAAGATCTCGAAAAAAGTCAATTTTTTTCAATATTATTATTATTATCGATTACTAAATTTTCCAAATCTTCCTCACTTTGTAAATCTTGAGTTAAGGTGCGCGTCTCGGGGTTCTAATTTTGGGAGATTCCAGCGGCCACAAATTTGAAGCTATCTACCTCAACTTTTTTTAAATTAAAGCTATTTAAAATGTCTACAATTTATAGAAGCCCTTTTTTTGATTTTCGAAAAAATAATTTTTTTTTTTAGATTTATTGCATTAAATTACAAACAGTACACGATCGGCAAAACTGCTGTTAGGCAGTTCATGAACTGCCTAAAAAATTTAGACATTTCATGTAATTCTCGAGCATTACACGATCTGTCTAAGGCCCAATTGCATTTCATGAACTGTCTAAAATTTTTAGCCAGATCATGTAACTGTTTGACCATTACACGATCTGGCTGCAGTTCATGAAATGTCTAGACAGTTCATGAACTGTCTAATTTCACGATCTGTCTACGACATATATATGAAAGTAAGTGTAAAGGAAGGCCGAATTATAATTAGATGATAAAAAAAAAATTATAGCCGGCCCGGATTATTTTATTTTCACCTTGTCAGCTGGAACTGAACATCATCCATCTTCAAGACAAGGTTTGTTAAAATTTTCACTGCCTGCTTCACTTTTAAGGTGGGTAGAATATTAGCAGTGCCTATCCTGCCTTTACTTTTGCTGAGCTCCCATCAGAGTAAAATATATATATATAATTGATGGAAGTTATATCATTCAGTAAAGTAGCAATCGACAAGTTCTTTGGTCCAAATCGCACCTAAAATTAAAAATAAAATAAGCATTTAATAAATATTTTCATTTGAAAAAATATACAATGCCTTAAAATAATGAGTGATTAAATTTTTTCATTCCTCCCTTTACTCTTGGACTAACTTACTATTTATTTAAGACAAATAGTAGATATTATAGGAAAAATAACGTGATAAAAAATAATAAACTCACCTTATGGGAATGCGAGATGACAAGGAGTTTATCTGGAATAATAAATAGATGTATCTTGGACGAAATTCTGAAAATAAATATATTTAAAATTAGTAAAACATAAATTTCAATTTATTAACGCTTACCTTATTTAATGATATTTAATTTCTTTGAAAGCTTAAGTCCCTTCTACCATCTATTTTTGAAAATGAATAAAATTCCATTTCTATTTCGTTTCATAAGTCAGATGTCAGAAAAATAAAAGGAATGGAATGAAATGAAAATTATATTTATAATATATGATTGATGGATCAAAGCTCGAAGTAAAGCAGCTGACAACAAGTTATTTAGTGTAAATCACACCTAAAATTAAAAATAAAATAAGTATTTATTAAAGATTTGCATTTGAAAAAATATGAAATGGCTTAAAATAATGAGTGATTAAATTCATTTGAAAAAAGAGAAGGTAAGTAAAGATCCAATGAATCTGACATATTCAGATTGAATGACACTTTAATTATTTCATAAATTATTTATAAAAATGGATAATAGAGGATCGAAAAATAAAGAGATGTGATTAAATCATTTGTTTCTGTGGTTAATGAAAAAATTTAAATGTCAAATTTAAGGCGAAGAGTCAATGATTTACTAAAAGAAATAATCTATTTAATTAATATAATTTACATATCGAAATTAAATTGAAAATGAATATTAAATGATTAAAAGAGATGAAATATTAAAAAAAATGAGAATAAAATTTGACAGACAGACAAAGGTTATCCTGATGAAACATGAGTTTATAATATTTAACTTGTTTCATGTAATGATTTAATTGAAAATAATAATCTTGAACAAATTAAATAAATATTTAAATTCAATACTGACCTTAAATCATGAAAATAGTTGAGAATAAATATAAATAAGCCGATGTGATGAGCGAGAGAAAATTCTAGCCAGCCAAAGTCATGGATGAAATAAAGAGACGAGGCCATTGCAACGCAACTTCAACTTTGTATTACTTTCAGTGAAAAATAAAATTGAATAATAATAAATCACCAATTTAAAAGGTTTTCTTATTAATCTAAAAAATAAAAATAAATAATAAAATAAATGAAAGTGAACATTTTTTTAAAATTCAATATGCAATTAAAATTTTTTAAATTTAAAAATGCCAATTAACTTAATTAAAAATTTCTAAATATGGTTAACAAAGATTTAATTTACAAAAGGGGGCTCGCTGGTGTAGCAGGCAGGCTATGCCTGGGCCAGGTAGTTGGATGAAACGATATTTCAAGGAAAGTTGCTTCATCCAAAAAGGACAGTGAATTTTATAGGGTTGACACCGAAAACATCATAAACGGATATAAAATTCTAAAAAGGAATGAACCATGTCTCATGTAAACTCGCCTTCGTTACCGAAATGTCATATTAAAACGTCATTTTCAATTTATAAAAAAAAAGAATTTTATTAAATGAAAAAAATATATTTTCCTTGCCAGACAATTTTTAAATCGGCTAAATCAGCTTTTGTATATATATATTTTTAAATAGAAATAATTCCATAGATTAATTTATATCAGTGGTTCTCAACCTGAGGGCGATCACCCCCAAGTGGGCGATCAGGGGGGCGATAAATAAGCGGGGGGGGGGGGCGATCAGTATTCAAAGGTTCCCCCTTATTATTATTAGAGTTAACTAAAATTTAAAAGAATAAATCAAAGAGAAAAATCTCCTATTTACAGGATGGTCAGGAAAGAAGAGAAAAAAAATTGTCATAAAAATAAAATAGTCTGAAGATAATTCCAATCTAGAATTGAAACGTCCCAATCTTGAATTGATTAATAATTTTTGTTTTTTTTGTTTTCATTAAATAAAGATTGACCGAAAAAAGATCCATTTTTGTTATTTTCTTCATAAAAATAAAATTATTATTAGATTTTTAAAAGGTTATGCCAGGAAAGAAATCAGACAAAAATTTAATTAATCTTTATCTAATTTTTAATTTCGATTGCCGACGTTTCGCACTCAAATCGCATCCTTCCTCAGGACAACAGGTAGTAGGGCATATCTAGTATTTTCTATCGATTGTCCTGAGGAAGGGCGGAACTCAATCAAAATTTTGTCTGAGGAAATTTTTTTTTTCAAGAAACTATATTTTTTTTCACACGAAATTTTTGCGGAACATTTTTTCTATTGCGGAACCAAAGTTGTCCATCCTACGGAAAAATTTGTTGCGCTGATGTCTGTATATCCCTATATATGTATATGTGTTTGGGAAATTTCGGGGGGCCCGGCCCCCCTCGGCCCCCCATAAATACGCCCCTGACAGGTAGTATCATATCTGTATTTTACTATCGATTGTCCTGAGGAAGGATGCGATTTGCGTCCAAAACGTCGGCAATCAAAATTAAAAATTAGAAAAAGATTGATTAAATTTTTGTCTGATTTCTTTCATGGCTTCCATCATACTCATATTTGAAAATTTCAACGTTTCAGTCACTATTTTTGCAGGTGTTGTATTTGTAAAGTATTTTGTAAAAGAAAACGTTATCTGAGGAACTTGAGTGATTCAATTTGAAATAAAGTACTTTTTTGTTAAAAATTTTAAATCATGCAATGAAAATGAAAAAAAGGGAGGGGGGATAGGTGATAGACAACCTACAGAAAGGGGCGATGGGCCAAAAAAGGTTGGGAACCACTGATTTATATTATCAGAGAATTGTGAAATTAATTTTTAACTATTTTTATAACTTTATATTATATATTTCCGATTTTCTGTCTAATTGAATCAAATGATTAATAATTGCTGATCATCTAACATGGTCGCTTCCAAGCGTTTTAATTGTAAGGGCTGTATATGGTGAATGAGGTGAAGTATGTACCTGGTATCTCTTTGTAACATTTTCTCGAAACATTATTTATGACCCACCACCCTTTCTCACCCCTTTTTGTTTTAATATAGATCCACTGAAGAAAGAGTGCCGATAGGTCTCGGAAATATTTGGTATTATTGCCTTGCTAACTAATAAAAAATTGCTGAAAATATGTATAGCGTTTTCTTTCTTAAATAAACCAACTTCAGCAACACCACTTAAGGAGATAGTTAAAAATTTGAATAAACTCACCCCATATATAAACAGGCGGTTGAGATGAACGAATCACAAGATGAAATTATAATGAAATTCTGAAAAGAAAAAAAAAGGAAATTAATTAATAAAGATCTACTTAAAGAGTTAAAAAAAATAAATAAAATTTCTCAATTATTTTTTATTTCAAAGTTTCAATGGAATGTACGAATGAATTAGATATTAGATAAACAATAATTTGAAATAGAAATCTACGGTTGATGGGCAAAGTTAAAAATTTTGTTTTTCCCAAGTTAAGAGAAAGATTTTTAACATTTCAAAAGTCAAGAAATACAAAAATTTGGCTTGAAATTGAATGTTCTATTTAGCTCCAGCCGAATACACCTGAACTTTGCAAATGCTTTATAAAAAATTGGGAATGGCTTCCCCAAAACTTTCTCGTATATTCGTTTGGAATTACGTCCTGTGTGTGTGTGTGTGTGTGTGTGCGTCAACATGATTGCTTAAAAATCGCTATATATATATGTATATTCTCCTTACCCTAAAATTGTAGATCTGTATGAACTTTTGGAGTAAATACGTACCTGGGAGTAAAGTACTTTACCTAAAAAGTTTTTTCAAAAATTTTGAAATTTTCAATTTTTTTTTTTATATTATGATAAATTACTCGAAAAAATGTCAAAGAATAAAAACTTTTTAAAATAAAGAAATTTATCAGAATATAACAAACAAATTGAACATTTCAAAATTTTTTAGATGAAGTACTTACTACTTCCAGTTTATGTATTTACTGCAAAAGTTGATAAAAATCTACAATTTATGTGTAAGGAGTATATGCACAAATTTCATCGATCTGGCTTCTTCTAGCGTTTTTAAGCAATCGTGTTCACACACACACATACACAGGCATAATGCCCAAAATTGTTTTTTTTTTTTTGACTCAGGGAGGTCTAAAACGTGGAGAATCATCAAAATCTGATAGTCGAATTTTTTGACGATTACAACAATACTTTACGAGAAAAAACGGGAAAGTAAAAAGAAATAAAATTGGAATCCAAATTTTGTCATTTTTTGACTCATGCATCATTTTGCTTTAAAGACCTGACAAATACTAACTATTAATATTTATGAAAAATAGAAGGGTTAAAATAATAAACTCACCAAATGGATAAGTGAGATGACGATGAGTTAACTTGGATCAACAAGAAGATCTTCGAAGGAATTCTGAAATAAAATTAAAAAAAATTATAATCTCTATATTATTAACGAATAAGAAAATTTATTTTATTTATTATATTATTTTAACAGTAGATAGGAAAGGAGAATGCAGCCAGGTATTAAGTCTCCACGAAATTAAACTCTCTGTTCAGGAAACAGTTTCGGTTTTATCTCATTAAAACCGAAACTGTTTCCTGAAGTCTCCACGAAATTAAACTCTCTGTTCAGGAAACAGTTTCGGTTTTAATGAGATAAAACCGAAACTGTTTCCTGAACAGAGAGTTTAATTTCGTGGAGACTTAATACCTGGCTGCATTCTCCTTTCCTATCTACTGTTTAAATACAACAGCCACTTTTAATTCTTCAAATTATATTATTTTATTTATACATATATATATTTATATATATTATATACTGCATAGAAATAAAATTTTTTATCATTTTAATGTCAATTATATACCGACCAAAGCACCCGCATGCGTTTTCCATGTGATTATTTCATTGTTTTTAAAAAAAGTAAAAAGTATGATAAGTTTTTAATGGAATCTTTCGGGGAGTGCCTAACTTAAATATAAAATTTCACGCTACTAGCTCAATTCCTTCATACTTTAAATTGAACACAGACAGACCATGTCGAGAAAACGAATTTTTTGGAATCAAGGGACCTCAAAACATGTATATCCATCAAAATCTCGACAGCGAATTTTTGACATGAATCCAATACTTTCTCTCTCTCTCTCTTATATATATATATATATATAGAGATATACATTGGTAAGAGAAAGTAAAAATAATTATTTAAGAAAACGCATAGGGGAGCTTGATCCTCTCTGTAATTTTTTGATTAAAAATGACTAATAAAAATATACATAATGATATTAAACGGCTGGAAAAATGGAAGGATGTGGAAGTGCAGGCAGCCAAAAATAAAATACTCTCTGTGAATGTTCAAACCCCCATCATTATTTGATTGTATCTAGCCTAGACCTATGAAAATAGCAAATTTTAATATTATAAAAACTTTCAAACGCATATATTATCATATTATTTAATTAAATAAAATAAGTAGTAGAATAAAATACCAACTAAGACTTACTGTTATATATAATTTAATGTTAGCGAGGCGAATAGCTGAATCAATATGTAGTAGAAAATAAAAGGTCGAGCAGCTATGTTAATTTCTTTATTTAAGAACCCACAGCGACGTTTCGGTCGACTATGCGGCCATCTTCATGGCTACAATGGAGTTTATAAAAACATAACATCAAGAGGTTGTATAAACGAAATAAATTTTCAAGACATAAAAAATATATATGGGTGATTCTACGCTATTTGAATTTTATTGGTCAGTGGAAAAAATATATGTTAAAATAATTATATTATTGATACTGTATTCTTAAATAATAAAGAATATCGTGTTTTATTGGGGCCATTTAGTCAATTCACGATAACTGTTTCATTTTAGGAATTAATAGTTGAAAATAGTCATAAATGTCAGTATTTTGGGTGTCCCATTTCTAGTTTTTTTACTAGTTTTGTTCGACGCTCATTTATTTATTAACTTGACATAATATTTTTTACCATAATTATAAACATAAGTAAACCCCAAAACATAATTAATGAAAATACATTTTAAAAGTATTTGTTATTATAAAAAAAAAATACTTGTTTTCACGTGACCTAAAAATGATGTCATCTATTCTGGAAAAATTAAAAGATAAAAATTTATCATAAAAACTGCCAAAGGATAACAATGGCCATGAATAACAGGCATAGTACAGTCTGAAGTAAGAAGCAAGCTAACGGCGTTGAGCATAATTCAAATAATAAAGCTTTAGTTATTGTTGAATTGTCATAAAGTGTGTTTGGGCCAGTCGATGCAGTATTTATTCTGGTAAATAAATCTCTTTATATTTTATCGTTACGTAACTCTACATATGTACAATGCAATGTTTATTGTATGTAAATGTCATGAATTACGTCGAAACTTTGGCAAGAAAGACGCGTATTGTTTTTTTTAACGTAATGTGTGGTTTTGTCATTAGTTTGGCTGTCATTATTCAGGCACATTCAAGGGTTCGCATCCCGTCTAATGCGACAAAAATTTATTTCAATTGGATTTAGCTATCAATCCAATTGAAATAAATAGATACGGGGTCTAAATGGCCTTCGATGCCAAAAAATGGAATAAAAAAAAACTCTGTCAGGGAAAATACCCGCCCACGGGTAGGGACGAAATTTTGTTTCCTTAATATCTTACCCTGGTCGTACACGAGGACATTTTTTAAGCAATTTCTGGCGACATTTCTGGCACCATAAAAATGTCTTCGTGTATGACAGCAAAAATGGAATTGGAATTGGAATTGGCTTGAAAAAAAATGTTTGTTCTATTTTTTCGAGCCAAATCAGCGCAATCAGAATGCGCACAAACGCAAACGCGTCGAAAATGGCCGTTTGAAGACATTTCTCGGTCAAGAAAAATGTCTCCGTGTATGACGAAAAGTTGTCTGATCGCGCCAGAAAAATAGCCCGTGTTCTATTTTTTGGGCCAATTCGACGCAAAGAGGGTGCGCAGTAAATCGACCATATCTGGCAACACCGCTTTTTGGAAATTTGTTGTCATCATAACCTAGAATTTTTCAGTTTTTGACAGCAGTTGACAGATCTTTGAAATAATTATATTGTCAAATTATCATAAAAATATAAAATATATAGACACACCTCATTTGGAAAATAAAATTAAGGTAAGAATTAATTATTAAATTAAATTATTAATAAATAACATTATTATTTATTTAAATTTTCACTTGGAATATAATAATTAATAAAAATATATTTTTTTGCAGTTCTTTTTTGGAAATTATAGTTTATAATAAAAGAAGAGCAATATCTAGATTTTATTTATATTATTATACAAGGTAAATGAATACTTTGTTTTAAATAACTATTATTTATTTAAATTTTCATTTGGAATATAATCTTTAATAATAACTAAAAATTTATTTTAGATGGACTTGAACACACAATTATGATTTAAATTTATATTGTGGAAGTGTTTTTTATGATGAACTAAGGTGTTGATAGTTAATAAAATAAAACACGGTAGTTTTTTGGTTGCAGGTCTATTTTCGACTGAACATTCAGTTCAGATGGTTATAAACCATAATCTTCAGGCTTGGAAATCACAATCAAGTTATATTTACTATTAATAAATGAATGCTTTCATTTCTTTATAATATGAAAATACATTTTAGTTTTATGATTAACAAAATTTTAAATAAATTAAATTTTCATTGTACATGTAATATTTGTTATTTACCTAAAGAAACCAAAAATCCTTTGTAAAGATATTTAAGAACAATTCTTAGCTTATTTTTTCCAAATGAGGTGTGTCTATATATTTTTTTATTAATAAATATATATTTCTATGTATATTAAGGCCTTATTATAGTTTTTAACCTAAAAAGGTTTTTAATTCAGCTGTCCTTGTTTATTTATTTTTTTTTTTAATTTTTATATTTTTGTAAAAAAATTAATTATTTTTATTTAAATGTTTTAATTTATAGTATTTATTTAAATTAATTTCAATTTTTATTATGTTGCCTACTTCACAAAACGTCAAATTATTTTTTCACAATAATATAATATTTTATTCTTTGAAATTTTCGACTCACCATATTAGCCGAAGGTTGCCGATTGTATCCGATCGGAGCCGAGAATAGTCGAAGTCGTTGACTTGACGAAGCAATTGGTTTGGCAAACAAGCAATGTTTATTGGAACTCTGACTTCAAAAAAGTCTTGCTTGAATAATGTTTATGAAATCATAAGCGAACTAGATCGACTTGTTCAAAAAAGTCTTACTTCATGGAGTCAGACTTAAGCACAAAAACAAGTTTCAATTATGAATACGGCCCTAAGAGTATTTTTTATGAAATATATCCTAAAAAAAATTTATATTTAATGTTACTTGCACAATTGACAAGAAAAATATAAATATATAAAATCTAATATATATATAATCCAATTTAAACAAAAAACTTTATTGTTGATTTTCTCAAAACTCGATGTTTGCTCTTTGACACCCCATTGCGTAACAGGGTCCAATTAGAAAGGATATTTTTTAGAATAACGAATTGAGCAAAACTGTATTTACTTGACGAGAGAAAAAACTTTTCACCCTTAAGTAATAAAGCCCTTATTAAATAAATCGCTAAAAAGGTTGCAATATTTTTTTTTATTTTCTAATATATCGGTATATTTCAGGGGGCCTGATATCAAAATTTTTTCTGCGA
Source organism: Euborellia annulipes (assembly GCA_023213315.1). NCBI lineage: Eukaryota > Metazoa > Arthropoda > Insecta > Dermaptera > Anisolabididae > Euborellia > Euborellia annulipes. The sequence continues at coordinate 13,180 of JAKCPI010008384.1, forward strand.
AATTTTTTTTTTTTTTTTTTTGCGGAACCTTCGGTAATTGAAAGTTGTGTTCTGTACGTACTTGTCGCACCTGATTTTTTTGTGTCGACATACAGTATATTTAGTTTCCAACAGTATGGTACATTCGAATTTCAAGATGTACAAAAAAATTTATAAACAGGAAAATATTGATATTTTGTTACCATGGCAACCATTTTCTCTAACTCACAGGAAAGTACAAGAGTAAAGTAGTCCAGAAGATTTCAATGGCAAAATGGGAATATACATTTTAAAGAGCATCTAAAAAATAATTGATTTTTGAATTTTAATCGAAATCGTTGAAGCGAATTTTGAGAAATTCGAAAAAAAAACTGAAAAAACACATCATTAAAGTACTAGTACTCTTTGGCCGATTTTGTTTAAAAGCATATTTTCACGCTCCTGGAGGGTGTTTAACTTTAATATAAAATTTCAACGCCCTAGCTTGATTTCTTCATGCTTTAAACTGAACCCAGACAGACAGACAGACCATGTTGCGAAAAGCACTTTTTTTTGATTCAGGGGACCTCAAAACGTTAATATCCATCAAAATCTCGAATCGAATTTTTGACATGAATCCAATAACTTTCTCTCTCTATATATTAACATAAATAGAGGCAAGAGAAAGTAAAAAAACTGTGATTTTTTGTGAAAATTCAATAGAAACGTATATAATTGAATGTTAGTTAACCCCCGACATCCCTCTGGACACATTTAATTATTAATTGACAAGAGTTGAAAAATTTAATAATGTTTATTTACCTGGGAACAGCAGAGAGATGTTGCTGTTGATCCGAGATGTGAGTTTCTAAAGTCCGAGTCTGACTGAGCGCTCTGAATGGAGTGGAGTCATCTTCAAAAGATGGGGAGCGATATAATCTATAACAAGAAGTAATAATACAAAATTATTTATATTTTCATATTTTAAAGCAATAAAATTAAAAAAAAATTGAAATCCTCTTTTATTAAATTACATTGCAGCACATTTATTTAAATTATCAATCAACTTGGAGTTTCGAATGCAAAAATATATATCCCTCGGAATTTTGAATTTCTTACTATTAAAGAGAATTTATATTTTAAGAGAGAAAGAGAGATAGAGAGAGTGGTTATATTTATTTTCATTTATCAATTAAAAATAACGATGCCATTAAAAGACAAGTCTCCTGTTTCTATTCTAATATAGATAAAAAAGGCGCAGTACAGGGGGCATTTCATAAAATCAAGGTCTGTTTGATTTAATTTAGTTAATTTTTAAATAAGAATTACTCAATAGTAAAAATTAGATTAAAAAAAAATTTATATCTTACAATGAATGCGCTTCTTCAAATTGAAATTTAGTATTTTATATAATTTATTTTGTTGCAATGCTCATTTCCAACCCCGCACCCTACCACACCACCTTATGACTAATTAGGCCTAACAGATCAAAGAAAAATCAAATAAGTTTTTTACTGTTAAGGGGAGGCGAAAATTGGTTAATTTTTTTTAAGTACATTAAAACAGATTAAATAATTGTAAAATTTTGATCATTTATGCAAATAATATTACCCAGTGGCTCAGAGAGAAGAGATTAGCTTCTCGTGCCAAGGGTCCCGGGTTCGCTTCCCGTCCCAAGCCAACAAAATTTATTTCATTTGAATTGACTACCAATCAATAGGAAAGGGGTCTAGTCTAAATGGCCTTAGATGCCGAAAAAGACCTTAAACAAATAAAAAAAAATGCAAATAAACAATTGGCCTACCTTTCAATCGGAGAGAGATGAGCGAAGTGGATTATCGTAGCGACTTATAGTTACTGTTGAGTGACAAACGGCTGGCACGATTTCATTGCAACTAGTGAGGTCCCATTCCTTTGCGTTTGTCTTGTTTCTTTGATAATGATGACGCACATGCAAGCCTTGACGCACATGGATGTTTTTTCCTAAGGTTTCTCTTCTGAAACAAAGAAATATTTATTTATTATTCTATCTAAATATTCAATAAAGATTATTTTATTAAAATTAATCCCTTAATTCCTTCACAAATATCCTTTTTAAATGTAATATATTAGAATATTTATATTAGGATATAATTATTTGACCAATTTTATGAGTGTTATTTGGGCAAAAATAAAAATTCAAATTTATAATAGAAATCATAAGGTTTAGTTTTGAATATTGTTTAAAAAAAATATTTAATTTTTTCTTTTAGAGTAAAATAATTAAAATTTAGAATATAGAAACGTAATTTGTTCCCTCCATCTCTATTGGAATTTTTAATCATTAATGAGAAAGGGCTAATAAAGAATGAGAATATTTTATTAATATTTTAATAATAATTTAAACCAAATACTTGAAGAATAATTTATTTAATCCCAAAAGCATTCTCAAGTAAGTTATCGTCAAAGTCTTAGATGGCCTAAGTTGCCGATAACACTGTGTGAGTGTGAATGAGAAAAAAGTGTGTGTTAAAAAAAAAAACACAGACAGACAGACTATGTTGTGAAAACCACTTTTTTGGGTTCAGGGGCCCTCAAAATGGGTATACCCATCAAAATCTCAAAATCGAATTTTTGACATGAATCTAATACTTTTTCTCTCTATATATCATGATACAAGAAAACAAGGTATAGCCACGCGCACATCTTCCCTCTCACTCTAGCTCACTGTGACGTCACGTGGCAGGCAGACATGGCAGGCAGACTATGATACAAATACACTTCTCCCTATCTCTAGCTCACTGTGAAACGTGGCTCGTGGCATACAGATACTACCACAGATATTTACATACTACTAAATGCATTGTTGAACTGTGAAGTCAAAATGCCGTACTCTGCAGTTTATGGGTGTAGTAATTTTAGTAAAAAACATCGGGAATATCATAGATTTCCAAAGGATGAAACTTTATGTAAATTATGGACAAATGCCTGCGGCAGGGATGATAAGATTAATGTTAAAAATAGTAAGTGTTTTTCTTTCCAAAAAATAATCAAAAATTATTATTTTTAACAATAATTTTATTACCATATTTAAATACAGTGAGAATTTAGCTGGATATATAGTATATCGATTTAGATAAAAATATTCATTTCTTGGCAATAATTTAAAGAAATTTGATAAAATAAATGAAACTTTAAACTGGATATTATTTATATCTAAAGGACTAGGGTCCGACCGAAACAAGATTTTCAGCCGAAACCGAATTTCTACCTCAATCTTAGTTTCGGCCGAAACCGTAACCGAAACCGAAACTTGTATTTACTATCAGGGGCGTATATAGAAATTTTTCTGAGGGGGGGGCCCGCGGAACCTTTCCCCTTTTTGCGGACTCTTAAGTTTTCCGCCTTGCGGGAAAATTTTTTCCTCAAGTGCAAATCATTTGACCTTTTTTATTTATTTATTTATTATATATATTTTTTTTGCGTGCGATTCTCATCCCATCTTTTCAGACTCAGGTTTCGGCCGGCCGAAAGTTTCGGCTAATTTTTGACCGAAACCGAAACCAGAATTTTTGGCCGAAACCGAATTTCGGCCGGTTCCTATAAAGGACATTTAAGTTATCCAATTGAAAATTTATATTCAATTATTACAGTTGCAGACAGGGGCGGTCGCCTAGGGCGGCAACCTGGAGAGGGCGGCAAAAAGGGGGAAAAAAAAATTTTGGTTCCACAAGCGGCACCCGAAAAAAAATTTTGTTCCGCAGGCGGCAAAAATTTATCGTCTCTAAAAAAAAAGTAAAAAATTTAAAAAATTTTGCGTCTCTAAAAAAAAGATAAAAAAATTTTGGTTCCGCGCAAGAGAAAATGTTCCGCGGGCGGCGCACGGGAAAAAATTGGTTCCGCGAAAAAAAAAAATTTCGCAGAAAAATTTTTGAGATCAGGAAAATTTTAAGGAGGGGGCGGCAATTTAAATTTTTAAAGTTTTTTTTTTGGGGGGGGGAGGGGCGCAAAAAAAATATCTTGCCTAGGGCGGCAGAATAGCTTGCGCCGGCCCTGGTTGCAGATGATTTGTTTCTAAAGTTTCATGGAGATAATTTCAATAAAAACAATAATATATTGATATAATAACTAGGAACCGACCGAATATTCGGTTTCGGTTACGGTTTCGGTTACGGTTTCGGCCAAAAATCATGGTGTCGGCCGTAGTTTCGGTTTCGGCCAAAAAGTGGCCGAACCTTTCGGCCGGCCGAAACCAGAGTCTGAAAAAATGGGATGAGACTCGCATGCAAAAAAAAAAAAAAAAGGTCAAATAATTTGCACTTGAGGAGAGAAAAAATTTTAGTCTCCCTAAAAAAAAGGTAAAATGATTTTCACGGGAGGGAAAAAAAAATTCAAAAAAAAAAAAAAGGTAAAATGAAAAAAAAATTTTATAGGAAATACAAGTTTCGGTTTCGGTTTCGGCCGAAACTAAGGTTGAGGCCGAATATTCGGTTTCGGTTTCGGCTGAAAATCTTGTATCGGTCGGACCCTAATAATAACGGATTTAGCTAATTAAATTCATAGCAAAACTAAGCATAATGAAGATATCTCTATAGAAATTTTAAAATATTATATAAAAGTACGGAGGTATATTAGAATACGAAAAATTAATCGGGAACTTTTGCAAAAAATCTTTGTCATAAATCAAGTACAAAGAAAATAAAAAAATTTCTATAATACATTTTTAATATTAAGTAATTTTAATTTTATATTTAACATTAAATATCACATATATACATTAAATGATACCTATACTATGAATATTTTTGGGTTCATTTATTTTTAGACTGTATCATAGTTATAAAATAATAGCTTGTACTCACTTATTTTTTACAAAATAAAATTCACTTTTAATAAAATAAACATATTTAAAAGTGATCATATTTGTTTTGTTTTTATTTTCATAAAATCTGTTAATATAAGCAAACAAAACTGTGATTTACCCTCTACTCCGCATAGCAAACTTACTTATCTGCCCGCCACGTGACGTCATGCGCAGAGTAGGACGAGTTTTCGCTCCGAAGTGGACATACCTTGTTTTTTTGTATCATGTCTATATATAGCCCTATATGTACAAGGGTTGATCAAATGAAAAGGTACGAAACGACACTGTGGGTACAAATGTAGACTTTATTCAAAATATATACCATAGGCCTGAGCACAACGATCCCACTGATGAACAAGCCACAGGATTCCTTGTTCCCAGAATTGGAGTGGCCGTGACGAGGTCTAGTCCTTCACAGCATCTATGAGTACCCCGTTCGAGTTGAAGTGCTTCCCTTTTAGATGTTTCTTCAGTGGACCAAACACATGGAAATCAAAAACAGATAAAAAAATAAATATTAAATAGATATTACCTTATGTATATATATTTGATGATATGATGTCATTTTGTTGTCACTTAAAATTTAATCACCTCAGATGATTTATAATTGTCTCTAAAATCTTCTTCTTTCGCTGTGGCTTATCCCTATTTTTTTTTTTTTTTCTAGGGGTCGCTCATTTTTATTTTCCCTCTCCACAATGCCCTATCCTGCGCCTCCTCAAACTCCAATCCCTTCTGCCTGCAGTCCTCAGTCACACAGTCCATCCATCTTTTTTGGGCCTACCCCTTGGTCTTTTTCCTTCCACCTTCAAATTTAACATTCTCTTCCCCACATACTCCTCTTCTCTTCTCATCACATTACCAAACCATCTCAGCCTGCTTTCCTGGATCTTTTTGGATACCTCCACCACTCCTGCCATTCCTCGGATCTTCTCATTTCTCACTCTATCCCTTCTTGTTTTTTCCAATGCCCATCTCACCATTCTCATTTCTGCCACATGCATAATCGTATCTAAAATAA
>JAKCPI010008385.1:0-11656 GCA_023213315.1 Euborellia annulipes
AATAAATGACAGATAATATCATTTTCTTGAAGAGTTGAGCGAAATTCTTCAAATTTTAAAAAATGGTTTGAAAGAGAGTCGGTCAAACTTCATGAGTAATAATGACTTTCTAATTAGTAATTGGCTAGCAATACCCTTTCATATTTAACTATGAGATACTTGATATGTATATTAGAATTCTCCGCCACTTAAAGGTTTAGTCGTTCTGGAGCTTTGCGGTTTCTTGCAGATCGTCTTAGAGGTTCTGGTTGTTTGTTCACCGTACCGGTTCGCTGTTGTTGCTTTTGGCGACATAGTTTCTGGTAATCTCGGCGGAGTTTTAGTTATCTGGGTTTCTCGCTGGGGTTCTGGGTGATTTTCAGAAGGTTCATCGAGTTCCTCTTGATGGCTATTTGGAATGTTGAAGGTAACTCTTTTTGGTTGTTTTTCAGGTGCCTTTTCAGGTAATATGACGTCTGGTGTTGGAAACTCTGACAACTGTTTCTCAAACTGAGTTCCGTGAATCTGGTCATTTAAGGGTCTCTTGAGGACATATCCATGATCCAACTCTACTAGGTAGTGGAGTTTTCAAACCACAGTTCCAAATTTCCATTTATCCGTTCCAGAGTAGTTTCTTGCTTATACTCTATCTCCGGGTCGGAAACATCTTGGTATATTTGTGGAAGTTTTAACATTTGATTCTTGAATTAATGGTTTAATTAGATCTAATCTGGAGCGTAATTTTTGATTAAAATGTAATTCTGCAGGTTTTGCCAGATTTTAATGGAGTGTCTCTAACTGGTATATTTAAAAAGTATGGCTTGAAATTTGTTAAAAAGTTTTCTGGTTCATTGTTTGAAGCAACTAGTTTTTTGTTTTAATGTTTGTATCATTCTTTCAGTCTGTCCGTTTGTGGCAGGATGATTTGGCGAACTGAAACGTTGTTGAATTCCATTTTTTCTACAGAATGCTTTGAACTCTTCCGACTTGAATATGTTTGCACTTGTCGGGGACTAATATCTGGGGTAATCCGTTTCTTGTGAATATTTCAGTGTTGTTTGTGAAGTGGGTGCTTGTTCGGGGTTTTAATTTTACATTAACCAAACACAATTTTATTAGAAAAACATTTATTTAGCAAAAAAAGTTTAATCATTAAATTCAAACAGAAAGGAGATACAAAGTGGAAGTGACATGATATTATAAACATGCTTCGGAGAGAGGATTGCATTGTCGGGGACACTAGAGACATCAAGCGCCGTGTGCTGAAGTTGCGAATAGATTATAGATTGTTTTGCTTGTGGACTCTAAAATGTCTATTTTCACTTTTTATTGACGCAAAAGCGACTGCATTTTCTTCTGGAGATTTCTTTAAAACTTGTTTCTTCAGCCAGTAATCTCGAGGTTAGTTTTGTTAATGTTTTTTCACTTTCAGGTATTGAATCCCATGCTGTATTAAAGCTTTTTTAATCTGTATGGCTGACTTTCAAATTTACTGATGTAAGTGAAATGTTTGAGCCTTTTTCATATTTCAGATTGAAGAAATCCCTCACTAGATTGCATTTTTGTTCCTCCGTGTCTTTATCGAAAATACTTTTTAGTTTTGTTGAACATCTCTCTTGACTTTTGGCAGTTAACAATATGCATACATGTTTATTTTCTTTCAATTGTAGTTATTATGAACTTTTAGGCTTTGGCGTCACGACGATGCCAATCTACCGATGTCTTGGTGTCTGCTCCAGATTGAAGAACCTCATCACCGTTCACTATGTTCCATAAGCGGTTAGATTTAAATATAATTATTAGTTGGAAATTTCCATAATTTATATGTTTCACTGTTTGTTAATTTTTCGACCGAGGTCTCAAATCTTCGAAGTTTGGAACTGAGGCTGAATTTCCAGCTGGAGAAACATGGCCACAATATCCATTGAGGTTACATAAGTGTAGTTGCGAAAATTTAAGAGGACTAATCTGATATCTGTCTGGAGGGCGTCTCCTGTTGATAAGGTATCATTTAGTGAATATCCAAATGTGGATGGTGCTGAAGCGTTGAGGGACTATCCGAAAGGTTTTTTTGTCTTTCTTTGCGACTCCTAGGTGAGGCAAATAATAACTGACATTATCTGGTACATAGGTATCTATTGGTTCCAACTGATGACCAGTGATATAATCAGACATGGATTCCTTATACAAACTGTGAAATTCTGGGTTAATGGAAAACTTCTTCGTTAGGTGATTGTAAAGTTTTCAAGGCTCGATTATAAGAGTTTCCTAGGGGAGAGGGATCTTCTTTAAAAGGGTAGAGCCAGGTTAAGTCTTCCATCCTCAGTTTGAGAGACTGTCGATACAAAAAATGAATCGGATGGTGAATTGGGTGAAAGATCTTTAACTACTTCTTCCAGCTCCCAGGATTTTATTGAGTTATCTATTTCTTCTGGCGTCGGGGTATCAATGCTAATGATATTAGCTTTAGTCCGGGGTGAAATTTCACCCATGACTACCCAGTCCTCATCTATGTTTGTGAATAGAACCCAGTAAACATTTGGGTTCCAGGATTCCGTTTGTTCGCCCCCATTAGACAGTTGCATGATCGTTTCTCTAACCGTGTTGGTAATATTTTTTTAAGTTTTTCTTTTGTAGTGGTTACCTTTTATTGGGTAGAGAAGTTTATTTAATAAAGTCATTTTTATCTCTCGTGGGGCGAGAATATTTATCAGACAAAAGTTTAACACATTTCTCGTAATTCTCCGATATAGTAGCGAAAGGGGCAACTAATATTTGAGGTTCGCCTGTTAACGATTGTTTCAGATACTGAAATTTTGCTATTGGACTCAGTTCTGCATTATTATGCACCATAGCCGTGAACAAGTCCCAGAAGGGTGACCACTTATCATGCTGCCCTGGAAAGATCCGGTAATTTGACCCGTGGCAAAACAGGAGCAAGCTTGGGGGCCGTCTGAGGCGGGGCCGGTTCCAGTTTATCACGGTTTTTTGCTGAGCCATTAGTTTAGTTTAAACCATCTAGCAATTCTAATGATAATTGAACGCATCCGCATTGAAGGCTCCGTGACATGCTGCCACCCTATTGGTGACTCTGACAGTTGAGGCCGTTTTTGTTGTTGCAACAGGTTGTCATGTGTCAATGTTTGTTTTTTTATGATAGTGTCAAAATTAAGTACTTTACAAACGCTTTTCAGTGACAAGGAAAATTTGGTACCTATTGCATTAAACATATGACATATATAGTATAGTACCAGTTGCTATCTACATTATGGTATTTTTTACTCAATTCTGTGTATCTGGATCACTGCGGCTCATCAGATTCTTCGAGATAAAATATCCTTCATTTCAGAATCAAATAATTATATTTTTTAATGACACCCCCATGATTTTGTTTTGATTTTTTTACGAAAATTGTCGTTTTCTTCTGTGATTATTTCAAAAACTATTCAGTTTTCGGAAAAATGTCAAAGAATGAAAACTATTTAAAATTGAAGTATTTTATCATAATATAACAAAAAAATTGAAAATTTCAAAATTTATGAAAAAACTTATTGGTAAAGTACTAATTCCAAGGGACGTATTTACTCCAAAAGATGATAGAAGTCTACAATTTTTATCGATCTGGCTGCTTTGGTTTTTAAGCAATCGTATTCACACACACACACAGACGTAATTCCAAAAAATATACGAGAAAGTCTCGGGGAAGTCATTCCCCATATTTTTTTTTACTTCTTATTACATAATAATTGCGGTAATTGTTCAAATACAAAGTCAATAACATAAATAAGGGTGCAAAACTCTATATATGCAAAGTAAATTTTTAATATAAATGTCTAGAAATGAGTGGCACACAAGTAAAAACATTGCTTTCTGGGCGAAATAAGTGGTGAGATTGGGAAACTCAAGGAGCATCAAAATCAATCAAACTCGGATACGAAAAAATCTTCGGAAAAAGGACTATGGACCTACCTTGTCTATTCGAAATACCTTCCATTGATTTCCATTTTAGTATAAGGTTCTCGAAAATTGTCTACGGGTCGGTGGCTAGGTCAGGATTCATCAGCAAAATTTTTTGAGTTTCGTTTGTGTAAACTTCAGTAACAAATTTACTCACCCCTCTTGTTGGAATTTTCTAGGGATTCTAAATATTTTTGCCTTTGGTAATTACTTCCCTTCATGGGTATTTTTTTAATCAAATGGTTACAAGATATGTGATCTAGTCTTACACACTGTTTTATTAAGATGTTTCTCCGTCTTTATTATTGTTGTGGCCAATGGGAATTTTGCATCCACTGGGTGGAAGTTTATACTGCCTACGGCAAGTAAGGTATCCGTCACAACTATCTATATAGTGAAGCTGAGACCTATTTGTATCTAATAAATAAGTCCCCACCTTCTTGAGGAATTAAATAAAAACTATAATAAATAATAAACAAATGTCTGAAAAAATATAAAATTAAAAACGGGGTCACCAATTAAAACAAAGTTTTAACAAAAGAAAAATAACAACGATTTATTGGGGTGTCATTATGGGGCACACAAAGGGGGGTGTCTCTCCAAATAGCACTTTCCAACACAACTAAAGTACAAATAAATAGGGAAACTTAGGTGTAAAAATATGAAAATGAAACAAAATAATAGAGCACATGCAAAAATAAAATAATAAAATATTATAAACAAAAAGTAAAAGTGAAAATAGATTATTTGGAATTCCAAAATTAAATTAAATTAAATTATTCAAATTAAAATATTAAATTATATAAAGAGAATATTGGAACCAAATTAAATTTTAAGACAAAATATAAAGAAAAATAACCACAAAGGCAAATAGGTCAATAATGAACATTAGTGAAATAAGGGTCAATCAATGACACTTATTTTACTAAATTATTTGACTAAATTATTAAAAATGAATGTTCAGAATCCAAAAATCAGTATTAAGATAAAGAAAAAGATGGATAAAAAACAAATGTCACTTATCAAACAAAGGATGTCGAAATGTTGAACAGCGTGCGGCCGAATGTCCCCAAGACAAAGGAAAATGGCGGCCTGATGTCTCCCAGGACAAAGAAATTGGCTTCCTCCAGTCAGCAACTGAGTTGAACAAAGAGTTCATATGATTGCCAGGTGGCGAATGTTGGTTGATCAAACAGATCAAAATTATAATATAAATTATAATTTTATTTCTCTCTCTCCGATTAATTAATAGTGACTACTTAGTCAATGTTCTATTGTTTATATATTAAAGTTATAAACAATAGAGATTTAAATTAGCAAATTAATCGCCAATTAACAAGGAGTCCACATGGACTCTCTAGTTTCGTGTACCATCGAAACCAGCTAAAATGTTTGCCAGATGGGCAAACAAAGAGAGAGAGAGAGAGAGAGAGTCGGTGTCTTCTCAAGTAGTTACAAAGACAGAGGCTGGACTCCAACTGACTGACTGACCGGGCGAAGGGCCTCGTTCGAGACTCCTTTGTCCGGTGGGCTGAGGTCATAAAACTCGCAATTTTTATGGACAGTATACGCCATCTGTTAGGGACTTGCCTTACACTTTGCAATTGGCTTCAAATTTGAAATGTTTAAAATTATTATTGATTTTGGCTGCAACATCCCGGGGCCCGGTAGAACGCTGAGTTCTACCCAATGAGGTATCCGGTTGTGTTTATCAACTATTCGATTGGTAGTGGGGATATCTTACTCAGAGATCGAACTATTGTCTCGGTTGGAGTTCTGAGTTTGAAAACTCGAGAATGTCCATCGTCACCTGGGAAGCTATCTATTATTCTAGCTGTTATCCATCGTTGCGGAATAGTATGTTTCTCTTTGACAAGAACCAATTGACCTATTTTGGGAGCCCTAGAAGTGGAGAGCCACTTGGGTCTACGTTGGAGGGTATTTAGATATTCTCTATGCCAACGATCCCAAAAGTGTTTGCTAAGCATGGATATATGGTGCCAGCGTTGACGATTAGTCATTCGGTCGGGTTGTGAGTCATCAGGTATAGAAATTAAAGAGTCTTGAATGAGAAAATGGCTTGGGGTCAGAATATCATAGGACTGAGGGTCATCTGAAATTGGAGTAAGCGGGCGAGAGTTTAAGATAGCTTCTATCCGGGTGAGTAGAGTCGTCAGTTCCTCAAAAGTGAGGTACGAATTACCTACTATTCTTTTTAAGTGGTATTTCGCAGATTTGACAGCTGCTTCCCATAAACCACCGAAGGAGGGAGTATAGGGAGGGCGAGAGACAAACTTCTGTAGAGCTAATAGAAAGTTATCGGCTGTCATGTCAAAAATTATTTCGATATGAACAGCTTTCTAGGTAATAAGATGGGGAACTTTTGGGAGTTTATGTTGAGGTTCAGTGACAAAAGCTGAGAGTGGTTGAGTAAAGTGAGAGGTAGGTCCAGAGAACCATTGAGAATTGAGTAGTTCTTTTACAGAAGAGCTACGAGACACGTGGTGCCAGTAGGCATTCCGAATCATTGAAGGAACACATGTCTATTGGCAACAAATGTTTTGAAATTATACGGTTCTGATAGAATCCACGTCAAGATAATTTTGGGAGTCTGAGAACCGGTGAATAATCTCTGTGTAAATATCTAAACAAGGAAGGAAGAAATCTATTATTTTGGCTACTAGATCTGCTGATAACAGTTCTAAACGGAGAAGCCGTACTGTTATTAGTGGAACCTGAACCTGGTGAAATTAAATTTCTTTTGACTTTTTCCAGATGTTTTTGACGGATATAGTCGTCCATACTATTTTTACGTTTTTTGTAAAAATCTGGATTTGCAGACAATTTTCGATCAAGGCATTTAAAATAACTAGATGCCTTTTGGCGAGAGTCTCCTAAAGCTGGAGGGTCATCTTTGAATGGAAGGGATACTTGATCTCGACCATCGTCTGATTGCGAAACATTTGAAGAGTAAAATGTCTCTGCAGACGTGTTTGGAGATGGTGAGTCTGGTTTGACCAAGCTGTCAAGTTTCCAAAACTCGGTTAAAGGAGTAGGAATATTGTCAATCGTTGGCGTGTCTATTCGAGTGGAAAAAGAATTAAACGCCTGCGATGACTCACCCATGACTATCCAACCTAACTTTGTATTAAATAGACTTGGTAGACCTAATAGTTCTACCTTGTCCCCTAAAAGTATTTGAGCACAAGCGCTCACTCCGAGGATAGCGTCTACTCTACCTGGAAGGTGGAATGTGGGGTCCGCATATGATTTGTCAGTTGGGAGTTTGGACTTTAAGTCTGTTAAGGTGTTAGATGGTAGGGTCATACTTAGGTCATCGGTCACAATAAACTCTGAGCTATAAACGGGACTTAAATCTTGTCTAGAGTATATGGTTGTATAAACACAACTAGTAGCTTTGACCAGTTTTACATTACCTAGCCCAGTAATATTGATATTGGATGGCCTAGATGGAAGGCGTAGCTTATTTGCTATTTTCTTGCTTATGATGTTAACTTCACTTCCTTGATCTAACAAACATCTTAGGGAAGTGTAGTTTCCATCTGAAGCTCGTACTCTCACAAGAGCTGTGGGTAGTATGGTCCTATTATCTGATGCACTTCTAGCGATGTGCATGGATTTTGGTTCACTACCACTAGGTGGTGAACTTGGGGAGGTTTGGGAAGTTATGCTATCTTCCGAGATATTATTAACTTTGTTAGGGAAGTGCAGCAAAGTATGGTGTGTGCCTGTGCAAATCAAGCAGGTGCCTGATTTACAGTCAGGTCTTGAATGTCCTAATTTTAGGCATTGAACACATAAGTGTTTGTCCCTAACTTTGTTGTATCTGTCCCTAGGATTAAGTTTAGTAAAAGAAGGACATTTTTCAATGTCGTGCTTCCCAGAGCAAAAGGTACATTGTGAAGCTAAGATTGAGTGACATTTCTTTAAATTTGGAGAATGTTTGGATTTTGAACTCATATCTGACCTTTGGGACCTAGTGGAGTTTGAAGATAACGGGCCTTCTGCATGAAGGGTGTATACCCTGTTTTCTAGAAACTCCAATAAGTTCACATATGAAGGGATGGAATGATCTTGTAGATTATCTAGCCATCTTTCCCATGTAGATATGTCTAAATGGGAGGTGATCATCCAATAAATGATTGAGTTCCATGCTTCAATATTCTCTCCTTGGTTCTCTAATTGTATTAAAGTCTCTCTGGTATTATTAATGAGAGATTTTAGAGAATCTCTGTCAGATCCACCAATTTTTGGGGGATTGAAGAGTCTCTTTATTAGAGACATTGTAATCTCTCTAGTTTTAGAGTATTTTTTAATTAAAAGCTCCACACACCTATCGTAATTAATGGCTGTTGTTGGTATATGGGCAATTAGTGACGATGCTTCCCCAGTCAGGGATTGCTTAAGATATTGCAATTTGGCAACTTCACTTAATTCTGTGTTGGAATGAATTAAGGAACTGAAAATATCCCAGAATGTGGGCCATTGGTCATATCGTCCCGAAAATGTCGGAAGTTTGACCTTTGGTAAAGCAGCAAATAGCTTTGGATGCTGTTGGACCTGTTCTCTTTCAACTGCCTCCTTTTTGACAACAACAATAGGTCGTCAATAAAGACATTAGTCGCCTGAGAGCAGTAAAGAGTTTCTTTGTTTGGTCAGAACAGCTATTTAATATTTCATTAAATGGTTCAGTTTCCATAAGATTATTGGAAAAAATTGAACTTTCAAGACCTCTGATGTCGCTTAAATGCTTATCAATTAGACCCCTCATGTAATTAATATACATTTCACTAACCTCTTGAGGTTCATTGAGGGTGTCCAAGAGAGGACCAAGATTATGTTTTAAAGAAGAGAAAGACATTTTCAGGGTTTCCTTAACTTGTTCAGCCATATTGAGAATTAAGTGAAAGTAATAATTTCAAAAAAGAGAATTATTAAATTGAATAAAAAAAATTAAATAAAAAATTAATTAATTAAAAAAAATTAAATAAAAGTGAATTGGGCCATATGACCAACAGTCTAAATTAAGATAGATTTGTGTTGCAGGTTAACAAAAGAATTTATTTAAAATAAAATAAATTAAAAATTTCGATAAATATTAATACAATATAATGTATAATAAATTTGTAAAAACAAATATTTGTCTCCGATTGAGTCTTTACGTGTATTTTTTTCAAAATTAACATTAATTAAAATTTATACACGCCACAGAAGGTTTTGTGTTCATCACGTCGGGGTCACCAACGACTTTCAACTATATAAATGTTATGTTGTGGCCAATGGGAATTTTGCATCCACTGGGTGGAAGTTTATACTGCCTACGGCAAGTAAGGTATCCGTCACAACTATCTATATAGTGAAGCTGAGACCTATTTGTATCTAATAAATAAGTCCCCACCTTCTTGAGGAATTAAATAAAAACTATAATAAATAATAAACAAATGTCTGAAAAAAGATAAAATTAAAAACGGGGTCACCAATTAAAACAAAGTTTTAACAAAAGAAAAATAACAACGATTTATTGGGGTGTCATTATGGGGCACACAAAGGGGGGTGTCTCTCCAAATAGCACTTTCCAACACAACTAAAGTACAAATAAATAGGGAAACTTAGGTGTAAAAATATGAAAATGAAACAAAATAATAGAGCACATGCAAAAATAAAATAATAAAATATTATAAACAAAAAGTAAAAGTGAAAATAGATTATTTGGAATTCCAAAATTAAATTAAATTAAATTATTCAAATTAATTAAATTAGATTATTAATTTTTATATAAAGAGAATATTGGAACCAAATTAAATTTTAAGACAAAATATAAAGAAAAATAACCATAAAGGCAAATAGGTCAATAATGAACCTTAGTGAAATAAGGGTCAATCAATGACACTTATTTTACTAAATTATTTGACTAAATTATTAAAAATGAATGTTCAGAATCCAAAAATCAGTATTAAGATAAAGAAAAAGATGGATAAAAAACAAATGTCACTTATCAAACAAAGGATGTCGAAATGTTGAACAGCGTGCGGCCGAATGTCCCCAAGACAAAGGAAAATGGCGGCCTGATGTCTCCCAGGACAAAGAAATTGGCTTCCTCCAGTCAGCGACTGAGTTGAACAAAGAGTTCATATGATTGCCAGGTGGCGAATGTTGGTTGATCAAACAGATCAAAATTATAATATAAATTATAATTTTATTTCTCTCTCTCCGATTAATTAATAGTGACTACTTAGTCAATGTTCTATTGTTTATATATTAAAGTTATAAACAATAGAGATTTAAATTAGCAAATTAATCGCCAATTAACAAGGAGTCCACATGGACTCTCTAGTTTCGTGATACCATCGAAACCAGCTAAAATGTTTGCCAGATGGGCAAACAAAGAGAGAGAGAGAGAGAGAGAGTCGGTGTCTTCTCAAGTAGTTACAAAGACAGAGGCTGGACTCCAACTGACTGATGACCGGGCGAAGGGCTTCGTTCGAGACTCCTTTGTCCTGGGCTGAGGTCATAAAACTCGCAATTTTTATGGACAGTATACGCCATCTGTTAGGGACTTGCCTTACACTTTGCAATTGGCTTCAAATTTGAAATGTTTAAAATTATTATTGATTTTGGCTGCAACAATTATTTTTAATTCTTGTATTCTACGAATCCAACATATGTCGTTTATAGCTGATACAGCAGCGCGATATACTGCCTCCGCAGTTAGGGTGACTACTAGTCTTTGGTTCTGAGTATACCAGACTATTGGTCCTTCTCTGATTATTAAAATTCCACTAGTAGAATGTCCACCAATTAAATCTCCTCCATAATCGGACTCTGTATAGGCAGCGATGGAGGTATCTCCATCGGAAAATATCCCATAATGAATAGATGCTTTCAGATATTAAAATACATGTTTGACCATTTTCCAATAGCTAGTCATTGGCTTGCTATTGAAGCGACTTAAGTAATTTACTATGAAACTTATGTCCGGTCGAGAAATGTTCGACAAATAGAGCAAACTTCCAATGGTTTCTCGATATGGTTTCCATTTTTCTAGGGACTTTTAATTTTGGTGGATTTCTTGATTTGTTATCATTCCTCGTTCTACAGGTATGTAAACTGGGTTGCAGGTATCAAATTTAAAACGATTTATAATCTTCTCAGTATACTGGCTGAAAAATATTCCTTGTGGGCTATTTGCATGCCAAGAAAGCCGAAGATTGAACCAAATTGTGATTTACCATTACCGGCCTGTTTTCTTGTCACTAGTTAATATTCTGGCACAGATTTCTGCACCTAGTATTCCATCTATTTTGGAAGGTGTATAGAAGTCTGGATCGGCCAGGGTTTCAATATCCAATTTCATATTGTTAATATCAATTGGAGCGGAAGGTAATTTGATGCTAAGATCATTAACTATGTAGAATTCGCCTAAAATGGATTCATAGTTTTTGTTTCTTGGGTGTATATTTGCCATTGTGCAATATTGTATATTCGGAAGTGGAGATGATCCAACTCCAGTTATTTTTAAATCAGTAGGCTTGAGTTTTAGCCTAAGCTTTTCAGCTAAGAGAGAAGACATAATCGAGATTTCTCTAACTGAATCAATCAAAAAACGACTTTTGACCACTTGTCCTGAGGAATTGGACATGTGTACGATGGCAGTGGGATAATAATGGTACGGTATTTTTTGAAGATTTAGCTTTGACAG
>JAKCPI010008386.1:0-10725 GCA_023213315.1 Euborellia annulipes
GATAATTTTATGCCATCGGGCTTGGTGTAGTTGGCAGCTCGCCTGCCCCTCGTATACCAAGGGATTGAGGGGGTTCGGATCCCAGGCAGTCCGGTAGATATATTTACAAATAACGGGTATCGTAAAAAATTTTAAATGGTCAAGTTGAATAAAGAGAATTGTGTGTATGTATGTGTGGCGACGTAGTTCAAAGAATATAAATTTGGAATGGTTGCCAGGAGAAGAGTATATAAGGAGATGTTTAATGTTTTTGTTTTTGTATTGTAAAAAATTTATTTTGAATAAAAAGAAAAGATTGTTTTTGTTCTTGAATCCGGTTATTTATTGCCTCTCAAGTTAAGGTCTAAATTGGTGACCCCGACGTGATAGCGATGTCAGAGGAGAAAAAATATTGAAAGCGTGAGCATTAAGGTGGCGCCATTTTGGAAGGTTAATCCCGCCTTATGGTTCCAACAATTGGAGGCGCAGTTCGCTTTACGGGGAATCACCCAAGATGAAACCAAGTATTATTATGCAATTTCAGCCATTGAGAGTGACGTCTTGCAAGAGGTTAGTGATATTATTATTAATCCACCTCAAAAAGAGAAATATCATGCCCTTAAAGTCAATTTAATTAAGCAATTTTCGGATTCCGAGGAAAAACGGTTAAAAAAATTATTAAGTGAGCTTCAGTTAGGAGACAAAAAGCCGTCCAAGCTTTATAGAGAAATGAAGGAAGTATCATCCAATAAGGTTGATGATAGTTTGTTGAAGACGTTGTGGCTGCAGAGGCTGCCGCATCATATGCAAGCTGTTCTTTCAGTCTCAGGGAGACTATTGATAAGTTACTGCCCATGGCGGATAAGATTAGTGAAATTTCTGAAGATAAAGGCCTGTTTGAGGTTAGGAAATCCCAATCGGTGGACAATCCTCGGGGTGAATTAGCTGCTTCTTCAACTGAAATGGAAGACCTGAAAAAGCAGGTTGCGGAGTTAACCCTGGGGATAGAAGAGTTAAGAATGAATAATAAATATAATAGGCGTGAGAGATTTCGAGATCAGTCCCGATCACAAAGGGGACGTTCTCTTTCCAGGGGCCGCTCTTTTTGTTGGTACCATGATAGATTTGGTAGAAGGGCAGATAAATGTCAACCTCCTTGTAATTTTGCGAGTTCGGGAAACTAAAGAGTCCACAAGTTGAGGCGGCGAGCTTGTTGGATGAAAAAATCTAGTCGCTTATTTATCATAGATAAAAGGTCACAAAAAGCATTTTTGGTGGATACCGGGGCGGATGTCTCAGTCGTTCCTCCCGATGGTAGGCTCGGCAGATCATCGTCAGAGGCTCACCGCATTTATGCCGCTAATGGATCTGTAATAAAAACGTTTGGGCAGAAACTCATACAAATAGATTTAGGTTTGAGAAGAGCATTCCAATGGCCTTTTATCATTGCGGAGGTTTCCAAGCCTATCCTAGGAGCAGATTTTCTGTCGCATTTTGGCCTCTTGGTTGATTTGAAGCGTAGAAGGTTACTTGATACATCTACCCAACTGTCTTGTAGCGGTACCATTATAAACGGGTTCTCAGGAAGTATTACTACTGTGAACAAAGCCTCGCCATTTTCTTTCTTGCTGGAGAAGTATAGCAGCATCACTAAGCCTCTTCAGGTTTCAGAAAACATTCAGCACCAGGTTACGCATCATATAATTACGGAGGGGCCTCCTGTTTTTGCTAAAGCACGGCGATTACCTCCGCATAAGTTGGCCATTGCTCGAAAGGAGTTCCAGTATATGTTGGAAGCTGGCATATGCCGACCATCTAGCAGTAATTGGGCGAGTCCATTACACCTGGTTCCTAAAGCAAATGGAGAATGGAGGCCTTGTGGCGATTTTAGAAGATTAAATTCTGTAACGGTTCCCGATCGCTACCCAGTACCGCATATTCAAGATGTTTCCAGTCTTTTGCATGGTAAGCAAGTTTTTTTCTACAATTGATCTTACTAAGGCATATCATCAAATACCGGTCGAGCCCAAGGATATTCATAAGACCGCTGTTATTACCCCGTTCGGGCTCTATGAGTTCCCTAGAATGACTTTTGGGCTGTGCAACGCTGCACAGACTTTTCAACGCTTTATAGATGAGGTTTGTAGGGGCTTAGATTTTTGCTTCGCTTATATTGACGATTTGCTTATCGCGTCGAGCAGCTTGGAGCAGCATATGAAAGATTTGGAATTATTATTTCAACGACTACAGCAACATGGTCTTGTAATTAATTTAGCAAAATGCAAATTCGGTCAAAGTGAGGTTAATTTTTTAGGGAACTTAATTTCTGGCTCTGGTATTCGTCCCCTACCGGATAAAGTTAAGGTGATTAGAGATTTCAAATTGCCAAAATGTAGGAAGGAACTTAGGAGATTTCTAGCTATGGTCAATTTTTATCGCCGGTTCATTCCTCATGCTTTAAATCATCAATTAATATTGCTAGAGTATCTAAAAGGGGATAAGAGAAATGACAGAGGAATGATTGAATTTAGTGAAGAGGCGAAGTTAGCTTTTGAAAATGTTAAAAAGGACCTTGCGGAGGCAACACTTTTGGCTCATCCTTCCCCCGACGCTCCTTTAGCGTTGATGGTAGATGCGTCTGATTTGGCTTTAGGTGGTGTGGTGCACCAGTGGATAAAAGGTAGTTGGCAACCTCTAGGTTATTTTTCTCAGCGCCTTTCTGATACACAGAGGAGATATAGCGCTTTTGATCGGGAGTTACTGGCAGCTTATGAAGCTATTAAGCATTTTCGCTCCTTGCTGGAAGGGCGCCATTTCACTTTATTTACTGATCACAAGCCATTAGTTTTTGCGTTTCAACACCGCTCTGACCGTGCGTCGCCTCGACAATTGAGGCATTTGGATTTGGTAGGACAATACACCACGGATATTCGGCATATTTCAGGAAGTCAGAATGTCACTGCTGATGCGCTTTCGCGTGTAGAGGCTATTCAGGTGCCGTCAAGGATTGAATTTTCGGAGTTGGCTAAGGATCAGGCTAAGGATGAGGAGCTGAAGATTTATTTAAAAGCAGGTAGTGGTGATTCATTGTCTCTGGTTAAAGTTAAAATACCGAATTCCGATTTTCCGTTGTATTGTAACATAACGTCTGGCTTTATTCGGCCATTTCTTTGTAAGAAGTACCGGCGACAAGTCTTTGACTCTTTCCATAATCTATCACACCCTGGAGTGAAGGCAAGCGTAGACTTAGTTCGCAAGCGTTATGTGTGGCCTTCGATCAAAAAGGACTGTCAGTTGTGGGCCCGGGGTTGTCATGAATGCCAGAAAAACAAGGTGCACAGGCATACCTATTCTCCTTTGGAGGGGTACAAATTACCTAGCGATCGCTTCCGTCATATACATATAGATTTAGTGGGCCCATTGCCTTCGTCTGATGGTTATAGGTACTGTCTGACATGTGTAGACCGTTTTACAAGGTGGCCTGAGGCATTTCCCATTAAGGACATCAGCGCTACCACCGTTGCAAGGGCGCTATATGATGGATGGATGTCTCGTTTTGGAGTCCCTGAGATTGTTACTACCGATCGAGGAAGGCAGTTTGAGTCGGGTTTGTTTTCATCATTAGCCCGGCTTCTTGGCACTAGTCATTGCAGAACCACGTCCTATCATCCGCAGGCAAACGGGTTGGTAGAGAGATGGCATCGTTCATTTAAGAGCGCGATTAAGTGCCATGGAACCAACCGTTGGACGGAGGTACTTCCTACCGTTTTGTTGGGATTGCGTACAGCTTTTAAAGAGGACCTACAAGCTTCAGCAGCTGAGATGGTTTATGGATCTACACTTAGACTTCCTGGAGAATTTCTGGGTTCAGGCGGTTTTGCAACAGATCCATTATCTTTTGTTGGCCAATTGCAGCAGCATATGTCAAGATTGAAGCCATGTCCGGTTAGGTGGCACGGTTCTCGTAATGTTTTTATACATAAGGATCTTAAAGATTCTTCTCATGTTTATGTGAGGCAGGATGCTATTAAACCACCTCTACAGGCACCTTACGATGGGCCATATCCAGTCACATATCGTGCAAAGAAGTATTATACTGTTAAGATAAAAGGGAAAGATAGTAACATCTCAGTTGATCGCTTAAAGCCTGCTTTCTTGATTCAGGAAGA
The DNA here is from genome assembly GCA_023213315.1 of Euborellia annulipes. NCBI lineage: Eukaryota > Metazoa > Arthropoda > Insecta > Dermaptera > Anisolabididae > Euborellia > Euborellia annulipes. The sequence goes on from JAKCPI010008386.1 coordinate 4,149, forward strand.
TGGAAACGAGAAGGAAAAGAAAATGATAATTAGGCCTACCGAGTCAAAAGACGATTTGAAACCAGCACTAAGGACAACTAGGAGCGGAAGACGAGTACACTTTCCACCACACCTGTTGGAAGCGTTAGCACTGGAGGGGGAGTAGTGTGGCGACGTAGTTCAAAGAATATAAATTTGGAATGGTTGCCAGGAGAAGAGTATATAAGGAGATGTTTAATGTTTTTGTTTTTGTATTGTAAAAAATTTATTTTGAATAAAAAGAAAAGATTGTTTTTGTTCTTGAATCCGGTTATTTATTGCCTCTCAAGTTAAGGTCTAAATATGTGTGAGTGGGAAAAAGTGAGTGTAAAAAAAAAAAAACTTAGAAAATCTAACAATAGAATGTTTTTTTTTTTTAAATAAAAAAACATTTACACTTTTTTCTCATTCACACTCACACTCACACACGCATTCACACGTCTTTTCGGCAACTTAGGCCATTTAAGACTTTAAACGATATCCGTTATTTATAATTATACATATTGGGGTCCAGGCATTCTTATATAAGTCATTTGGTATCCAAATGCCTTATATAAAAATCATCGGACTGCCTGGGGTCCGAACCCGCGACGTTTGGTATATGAGGTTAGCACGCTAACCTCTACACCATGCCCCGAGGGCCAATAGAATGTTAACCCTTAATGAAAATGAAATATGCAAATAATAAATACCTTTGAATGAAGAGTTGAGGGGTGTGTGATGTTTTATTCTCACTAATATCAACAGAATCGCAATGGAAGAAGAGCAGAGAGTCAATCGACTGGCTTCTTGCTCGACGTGAATGCAACTAAAACACTTGCTTGCTTGCTTCCTGCTATCCGGTTTCCAATGACGCAAGTCCTGATTCTTTGATGACGATGATGACGGAATATCGATGATTCTGAAACAAAGAAATATTTATTTATTATTTTTTATCCTATTCAATCAACAACATAATTTAAATATTCAATAAAGATTTTTTTTTTTTTAAATAACTAGCCGCGTCGCCCGCCTTCGGCGGGCTTCGCGCCCTAAGCCGGGGGGCTTCCGCCCCCTGGACCCCCCCCCCTCCAGCTGGCTCGGGCCCGCCTGCGGCTGACCCTCGCCTTTTCTTATTTATAAGAACCCGTGGCGCCCGCCTTTGCATCTATGCGGGGGCTTCGCCCCCTGGCACCCCCTCCGGCTGGCTCGGCGCGGCGCGCCTGCGGCGGACCCTCGCCTTTTCTTAATTATGAGAACCCGTGGCGCCCGCCTTTGCATCTATATTCAGGGGCTTCGCCCCTGGACCCCCCTCCGGCTGGCTCGGGCCTCGCCTGCGGCCGACCCTCGCCTTTTCTTAATTATGAGAACCCGAGGCGCCCGCCCTTGATTTTAGCAGGGGGCTTCGCCCCCCTGGACCCCGCCAGGCTGGTTTCTCGGGCCGCCTGCGGCGGACCCTCGCCTTTGCTTCTTACTAATGAAAAGAAAAGAATTAAGGTCAAAGGCACGCTTTTGTGAGATTTCGTTTTTATTAAGATGTATTTTGGGTCAATGTACTGAGGGTTCATTGCTTCCCAGTATTTATCATATAATAACTGTATTTGATAATTAAATTTTATATACATTTGAGACTTGGCCGTGTTGACTGATGAGCATCTGACAACTGATATGCAAATTTTGTATATTTTTTATATAATTTTGTATATGTTTATATATAACAACTCTATCTGCATCTCAATGGTGTGCATCTGAGATTGCCAATAATGTAAGATCTGATGTTTTTTATAATTTAAAAAATATTTTATGTTGTTGTATTACAATTATTATTTGATGCTCATTTCAGCTCTAAGAACTGATGATGGTTTTATCTAATTAAACCCGAAACGTTTTCTGATTGGAGATTTTTATTCGATAGAGGCTCCTTTTTGGCCTGACATCCTCTCTTCCTTCAACATTCTAATAATAAAAACATTATAAAAATAGCCAAAGTAGAAAATACTTTACTTTACTTTACTTTACGCGAATAGGCCCCTAGGAACGCGCGATGATGAACAAATCTGCCTCCAGAGGGAACGATCCTTTGTTTTATCTCTCCAGTTTTCCCATTCTCCGATCGCAGCCAGATCGTTCCTGACTCCATCCATCCATCTCATCCTCGGCCGTCCCAGAGGTCTTCTCCCCACTGGTTTGAAGTCGAATGCCACTCTTGGCCAACGCGAGTTGTCCATGCGCTCCACGTGACCAAGCCATTGTAGACGCCTGCTCTTCATAATCCCCACAATATTAGCCTCTCCGTATAGTTCCTCTAGCTTTTTCTGTTGTACCGTCTTCTCCATTCTCCCGTTCTAGTGTCTCGTACAGGGCCAAAGATCTTTCTTAGAACTTTACGTTCAAAAACCAGGAGCCTATTACAGTCTTTCACCTTTATGCTCCAGGTCTGGCATCCATAGAGAACAACGGGTTGTATAAGGGTCTTATATATACGAAGCTTGAGGTCCTCAGATAGACTGCGGGACCCTAGTATGTGGCTCAGTCCATAGTAGCATCGACTTCCTGCCTGCAAGCGTGCATTGATCTCCATTTCCTCAGATCCATCGTCAGAGAATATTGAGCCCAGATATCTGAATTCAGTGACTTGCTTATATTTCTTTTTGTTTCCTAGGAGAGGTTCATGTCTGGGTGTTGTAAGCATTGTATCCCGTCTTAAGATTAGATATTCTGTCTTATCTTCATTAATTTGTAAACCTACTTTAGTAGAAAATACATCATATGAAAAATATATATAACAAAAACATAATAGGAAAAAACATTAATAAAATAACATAATATAATCAGAGCACAATTTGGTTGCTTCTGACAAAGTCAAACAAGGCCGAAAGGGTTTCAGATTGAGGATTTTGAATCAATTTTGAGAGGTTAGGCGGGTGATTAAAATGTGGCAGAATTTTGTTGAGCAGGTTCTGTCTATTAAACTGATGGCAAGAAAATATAATGTGTTGTGGGGTTGCTTCGGCTAGCTGGTAGCTGCAAACTGGCGACGGGCTTAGATTTGTCCTGTGGAGGTGCTGGTTGGCTCTGGTGTGGATACTAAGTCGGAAGAGGTTAAAAGAGGTTAAGTTATTTCTTCATATTTAAGAAAAACCAGTGCTTGTTTGAAGATTTGTTTACATTCATAGAATATACAAATGCAAAGAATACATAAATATTTCTCTATACATTTCCTATGGGGGAAATGGTAACTTTAAGAATTAATAACCCAAAAATTGGAAGTTATAGGGACCAAAACTTATTTTTTTCCTGAACCAGTTTTTTATGCTGTATATGTAATCATTATTTTCCTACGACCTTTAGTTCAGGCCGTACTTTTTATGCGTACAGACAGACACCGGGGTCTCTGCATAAGCTCTCTCCCCCTTAGTACTACAAACACTGAGAGCTAAAAAAAAGAGTGAATATTTCAAAAATCGAAAATAAAACTTTTAAGAATTTTACATCCAGCCTTCCCGAGTCAAAAAACAAATTCTAGTCTTAACTTCAGAAGCCTCAATTCCTTTGATATTTTATTTGCCGATCAGAAAGTAATTCAACTTTAACACTCAAAACCCTCAATGAAGACTATGAGGTTTAAATATGAATTACCGATTGATCTGTGAGGGCCAATTGTAGATTCAGCAGTTCTGATTTAAACCTCAAAGTTGTAAAGCCGTCCGTAAGTAAGAGTAGTAGTATAAATGGAACCTGTTATGCAAATATGTGTCAAAGGCATACAAAATCAATTCAAGAAAATCAACTTTAAAGTTTTTCTGATTTAAATTGTTTTGATTAGATTATAGGCCTATATCATTTTTTTTTTTCAATTGTGCAAGTAAATACTGTAATTCTGGCAGATATCCATAAATTATCTCTAAAAATATGACTAATTTAGAGAAAAACAATAAAGTATAAAAAATTATTTTTGCGAAATTCTCCAAGTCCAATATATATTTGTAAAAATGCTTCAAAGTCCCTTGACACATGATTGCAAAATTCTCTAAGTTCAATTATATTTAATTTTGACATCTACGGATTCAGAGAAAATTTTCTCAATTTAAAAAAAAATCTTGTGTGACTGGTGCACAGCACACAACAGAACAACGGCACATAACAGAGTCCAAATATATATTCACAAATAGAGTTATTGATATTCCGATAATATTACTTCTCGAATCATACGAGTGAGAAAGGAAGAGGAGGGAGAGGGAGGGCCTCGACCACTTCTCAACTTATACGAAACAAGGCTATTTGTATTATTAAAGGTCCATCCAGTCCATCTCAAATTAATTAAATTCCTCCATTGTATAATACATACACCCCATTTATTTAATTTGTTATTATATGTGGCAATCTGATGAAAGCTTCAATATACAAAAGCTTTGAATTAATTTCTTAGAACTAACAGCGAGAGGGGAGAGAGTCTGCTGTTTATTTTATAAATCAATTTTATTTCAATCCATAGATGAAATTCTCTTGCATTTTGGACATAATGGTGATAAGTTTTAAAGTATTTTTTCTGACCAATGGAACAGTTGTTCCAAAAAAAAAAAAAAAATATGAAGAATGACTTCCCCGAGACTTTCTCGTATATTCTTTTGGAATTACGTCTGTGTGTGTGTGTGAACACGATTGCTTAAAACCAAAGCAGCCAGATCGATGAAACTTTGGTATATGCTCCTTACACAAAATTTTAGATTTCTATCAACTTTTGGAGTAAATACGTCACTTGGAAGTAGTACTTTACTTAAAAAGTTTTTTCTCAGAAATTTTGAAATTTTCAATTTGTTTGTTATATTATGATAAAATACTTAATTTTTAAAAAGCTTTATTCTTTGATATTTTTCCGAAAACTGAATAGTTTTTGAAATAATCACAGAAGAAAATCGACATTTTTTCGTAAATTTTGGAAAGAAAAATTAAAACAAAGTCATACAGGTGTCAGCCCTCGGGGCTTGGAGTAGAGGTTAGCGTGCTAACCTCGTATACCAAACGACGCGGGTTCGGATCCCAGGCAGTCCGATAATTTTATTTAAGCCAATTGGATACCAAATGGCTTAAATAAGAATCCCTGGACCCTACATAATATATATTCATAACGGTTATCGTCAAAAGTCTTAAATGGCCTAAGTTGCCGAAAAGACTGTATGAATGTGTGTGTAATTGTGAGTGTGAATGAGAAAAAAGTGAGAATACAGGTGTCATTAAAAAACATGTAAATATAAACAAATGAATTTGTGAAACAAAGCCCCCAGACAATTCTACGAGGAGAGGGAGTTGCTCGTCCTTTGGAAGAGACGTAAAGAAGATTCCCTCTCAGCCAATGTATTCTTCGAAAGGAGCAGGTGCTGAGGGAGTGCCTCCCCAAACTAGGACATCCTCCAGAGCATAGAAGGTTTTCTTCACAAGATATCTGATTAGTGAACCTAGTGCATTTTTTCATTCTGAATTCAGATATTCTAAATAAAAAGCCGTTTTAGAGCACATTTTCTATTAAAATCTATTTTGCTCTATATCTCTAAAACTGTGCCTGATGGGGAAAAACTGAAATGATATTTGAATTCAGCATAAAAAATACTTCTAGAATTTTATCTCTTTATTCTTGTGAAAGAAAAAAAGTTCATTTTTGTCGACAAGTGTTATTTTTTAATGAGACAGATATGTACCATCAAGAGAAAAGATATTGGACAATATGGCGGCTACCTGGCTTTTGAGCCTTACGCATAGGCAACCATTTACACAAGTCTGTATATTTAGTTGCTTCAAAATGGACAAATCCCCTTCAGTCTTCTCTTAACAAAAAAAAATTGTAACAAAAGCCTGGTCAGGACAAGGGACTTGCCCTTTCTTTTGTTCTTAATACAAAAGATAGAAACCCTTTTAAAATAAAATTTTTACGTGACAACGTCTTACAAATCATGTGTCTATAGTGGTTTTAAATTAATTTTTGATTAAATGAAATATTTTATTCTTGTAATTTGTGCAAAATTATCTGGTTTTAAAATTTGAACCAAATTTCTACTGCGATTTTTAATAAAATTATAAGCTATTATAAGTAGGAATTTTTTACATTTTGTGAAATGTTAATTTCTATTTGTTTAACATTTTGCACGCATTTTACAAGTAAAATATTTTTTTTTAAATCTCTTAGAAGAATTGCTTTAATTTTTTCATAAGAGTAGTGCGCTCTTATGTTCAACATTTCAATATAGGCGCTCTTTATTTTATTCAAAGCGTTTCAGACAATTACTGAATATGGTTTATTAAAAATTACCACTCTCTTATCTAAAAGGAATCTTTTTCTATACATATAATGTGAGTGCCCGTCTTATTGGGAATTATACACATAGTGCAAGTGCACATGTGATCAAACCGGGATTTGTCAATAATAAAATTTTTTCGCTTCATACAAAATTATATGGCTTCTGTGCCCAAGCTCAGAGATAAATTTTATCTCTGAATAAATAATATGAATGAATATATTCATTCATATTATTTATTAGCATATTAGGAAAGAAAGTTTTATCAAAAATATATTAATAAGATACTA